>CAKOAT010179933.1:36446-58566 GCA_932364175.1 Eruca vesicaria subsp. sativa
GAGAGTGAGAGTGAGAGTGAGAGTGAGAGTGAGAGTGAGAGTGAGAGTGAGAGTGAGAGTGAGAGAAAGAGACGGAGAAAGAGACGAGATCGGCGAGACTCGCAAAGACTCTGCCGGACGGTGGTGGGTCTTCTTCTTCTTCTCCCGAAAGCTGTGATAAGATTCTTGTTGTTCTTGATTCTTGAAACTCTTACCACCGGAGAAGAGGACCCTCCATCGTCCGGTGGCTTCTTGAGCGTCGGATCTTGACGGATCTTGAGTTCCCTTCACGCATCTTGATCGATCTTGACGGGTTTTGAGTTCTCTCTCCATGCATGCGACGGATCTGGTATTGTTTGATGTCTCTGTCTTTAATCTCTTTAGTTTTTTGAATATTCTCTAACTTTGTTCTCCAAATTTCAGGTACATGCAAGAGTGGTTGAAGAGTGATTCGACATCCGACCTCCTCTGAAGGTATTTTAGGTGTGGATTATTACTATTTTTCGGTGGATTATTACTAATTTTTTGTTTGATGTCTCTGTCTATAATATTTATAGTTTTTTGAATATTCTCTAACTTTGTTCTCCAAATTTCAGGTACATGCAAGAGTAGTTCGACATGCAACCTCCTCTGAAGGTAATTTTCTCTCTGTATGTTTCTGCATGTCCTTTGATTTATATGATGTCTAATTTTAATTTTGTCCCTGCATGTACTTCAATCGGAGCTTCCATTCAAGTTACATTGGAGAGGAGATCTTGTGCTTCGTTTCTCTCCTTTGCCGGCGAGGAGTCCATTTCAAAAATTTGTTAATTTTTTTGTATCAAAAATATTTTTTTTTTAACTTATAAAGGTTTTTTAATATTAAAAAAAATAATATTATAATATAATTTACAAAGGTAATATTTTAATTTGTTTGACTTTGACAAAACTCAATATTATAATTTAATTTATAAAAGTTTAATAATTTAATATAATTAAGTAATATTATAGATTAGTTCATATTTATAATATGTTTGATCATACTTGCTTGTCTTCAGTAGGTCGCCGAGTTCAAACCACACAGCTTGTGAAAAATCATCCTAAGGACTCAAGGGTGATTGTTCACAGGCTGGGCAGTTGAACTCGGTGCGAACTTAAGACAAGATTGAACTAGGTTAAAATTGATATGTCTGATCTAAATTTGTTAATAAAATGTCTGATCTGAATTTGTTAAATTATTTGAATATGATTGCTTGAATTGAGTGTTGCATTACTTGTCTTTACTAGGTCACAGAGTTTAAGCCTCCAAGCTTTTCAAAAATCATCCTAAGGACTCAAGGATGATTGATCAGAGGCCTGGCGGCTAAACTCCGTGCGAATTTAAGACAAGACCCAGCTCATTGATTTTGTGATTGTACTCTTTGTTTTATATCTGCTTAGTTTGTTTGTATAAAGTATATTGATATTTCTGACCTAAATTTGTTAAATTATTTGAATATGATTGCTTGAATTGAGTGTTGCATTACTTGTCTTTACTAGGTCACGGAATTTAAGCCTCCAAGCTTTTGAAAAATCATCCTAAGGACTCAAGGATGATTGATCAGAGGCTTGGCGGCTAAACTCCGTGCGAAGTTAAGACAAGAATCAGCTCATTGATCTAAATTTGTTAAATTTATTTTTATTTTATTGTTCATTTGTTTGAATTGATTGTTTAATGAGTTGCATTGCTTGTCTTTACTAGCACCGAGTTAAGTCATCCAAGCTTTTGAAAAATCATCCTAAGGACTCAAGGGTGATTGTTCAGAGGCTTGGCGGCTTAACTCGGTCCGAAGTTAAGACAAGACTCAGCTCATTGATTTTTTGCTGTTTGTTTTATAGCTGCATAGTATGATAGTTGATACATTGATAGTTTGATGTCTCTGCCTCGGTTAGCTATTTGTCTTGACTTATGTAGCTTTATTTTATATTTTCTTAGCCTGAGATGATGGAGTGATCGTGAACAAGCAGGATCAATGGAGATTCAAGTTAAAACAACTGAAGCTCTAAGGTGAGTAACTTAATCACTGGAAGTGGAACGTAGCTTATCGTAGGTTATCGGTAGCTTAGGGTATTAATTTACGTGGATAATTGGATGTGTACTTGCAAAAAATTTCTAATATTTAAAAAAACAATTTTAACAATTTTTTAATTAGAATTTTAACAAAATTTAGAAAGCCCTAATAACTAAAACAGTTTTAGAGAAACCGCAAGACGAGACCAAAAAAAACACCAGAACCGCAAAACCTAAGGGAGAGAACATGGGATCCAGAGGCGACTCAGAAGATCACACGTTTGATCCGAACTACGTCCCACCAGATACAGTTGATTTGGAAACTCAAAATCTCATAGCTAAGCTTGTTGCTGAAGAAACAAACGTTGATCGGTTCCCTGAAGACGATGTAGCTTGCGTTCCTGGAAAGAAAGGAAGCAAAAGAAAGCTTACTAGTCGTGTAGATGAAACTGATTATTCTGATGTTGAGATCACTCCATCATCTCAAAAAACAAGGCCTCGCAGAAAGACTTCTTTTGGAACAGCCTCGAGGAAACCGATGTTGCAATCCACTATAGATGGTGGCATTGGCTCATTCGCACAGGCGTGTAGAAAGACTGTTCCTATGAAGTCTGTGATTCGTGGAGGGAAAAGAAAGGCCGTGCCTACTCAATCGCCAAAGAAGATGGTCGTGCTTACTAAGTCGCAAAAGAAGAAGGAGAAGGTCGTAGAGGACATACCTGACTTTAACGATGAACTCGAAGATGAAGAAGAGGATGATGATGATGAACTCGGTGACGAGGAAAGGGAAGAGAGGCAAAGATCAGATGTGTGGAGCGATTTTACGGTGGTACATAAAGCCAGTGGGAAGTTGAAAGCTGCATGCAATCATTGCAGGAATGAGTATGCATGGCATTCCCATTCCCATGGAACCAGTGGGTTGAGAAGACATCGTAATAGATGTAAAATGTATCCAAGGAACCGAGATGGTCAACAACAACTCAACCTCGAGGGAAAAGTTGTTCCTCGTAAGTATGATCATGCTGTGTTTAGGCAGATGGTAGCAAAGACAATAGTACAACATGATCTACCCTACTCGTACGTGGAGTATGAAAAAGTGAGAGACACATGGAAGTATTTGATTGCTGATGTCAAGACCATTTGTCGAAACACAGCGAGAGCTGATGTGTATCGATTATATGAAAGTGAGAGAGACACACTGAAGAGGGAATTAGGGAGTCTTCCTGGACGAGTGTCTTTTACAACTGACTTATGGACATCAGTGAAACGGGAAGGATACATGTGTGTGACAGCACAGTATATTGATTGGAATTGGAAGTTGAACAGCAAGATCCTGGTTTTTTGTGCTCTACCTCCACCACATGATGGTATGAAAATTGCGGTCCGCTTCCTTGATACACTGAAAGAGTGGGGAGTTGATAAGAAGGTATTTTCTCTCACTGTAGACAATGCTACAAGTAATGACTCAATGCAAGATATTGTCAAATCCCAGCTAAATTTGAGAGATGATTTGCTGTGCGCCGGAGAGTTATTCCATGTTAGATGTGCAGCTCTCATACTGAACCTCATAGTACAAGATGGGTTGAAGGTTATTGGAGACTCTGCACAAAGTAAGAGAGAGTGTTAAGTATGTGTTAGGATCGCAAATGAGTGAAAATTTATTTGAAAAATGTGTGGATGCTGCGGGTTTAGAAGAAAATGGGGGGGGGGGGCTAATACTGGATGTGTCGACAAGATGGAACTCGACTTACTACATGCTTGAAAGGGCCTTAATGTACCGTAAAGCATTTGTTAAGTTGGAGACATTTGATAAGAAGGGGTATAAGATGGCGCCCACACATGAAGAATGGAATAGAGCTGATAATATATGCTGTTTTCTGGGTCCTTTTGCGGTGATTACAAGCCTGATGTCTGGTTCAAATTACCCTACTGCGAACTTGTATTTCTATCAGGTTTGGAAGATCCATAGTTGGCTTCAACAGAATGAGATTATCAGAGACATGGTGCCACCGATGAAAGAGAAGTCCAAAAAATATTGGGGGGAAGTCAGTGATGCTTTTGCAATGGCAGCAGTCTTCGACCCACGGTTTAAGCTTTCAATTGTCGAATGCTGTTTAGGGAAGCTTGATATGACCACACGTGATGCAAAGTTGAAGAACTTGCGGGAGAAGCTGACTACTTTGTTTGAGTCTTATAACAAAAACTCCAAGAATAACTCACCTTCTACAGAGCCACGTGAGACTGTTTCACAAAAACCCTCTCCGCCAGGGTCAATGGGATTGTTTCAGAACTACGATGTGAGTGCAATATCAAATTTTTCCCTTCTGTTTATTTTTTTACCCCTCTCATATTTTTTAAATCTTCTTAGGATTCTTTTGCATTTCGCAAAGTCAGTGGTGTTGTTAGTGGCAAGACACCTCTAGAAGCTTATCTTGATGAACCTCCTTTGGACATCACTAATTTCCAGAGCTTGGACATCCTTAATTGGTGGAAGGATAATGCACATCGGTATGGTGATTTGGCTGCAATGGCATGTGATCTGCTAAGTATTCCAATCAAAACAGTGGCTTCAGAGTCCTCCTTTAGTATTGGATCGCGAGTGCTAAACAAATATAGGAGCCGTCTACTTCCAGAAAATGTGCAAGCTCTGATATGCACTAGAAACTGGATCAAGGGATATGAATCTTATGCACATGGTAAAGAATAAGCAATTTAATTGATTGTACAGTAATTATCCTTAATTCAAAGTAACTATATGTTTTATATTATCAGATGAAGAAATTGCTGGTGATGGTGAGGAAGAGAAATCGCCTTCATTTCAATCTATTGTCGATGGAGGAGATGAGGATTAAAGATGAAGAGGAGCATGTTTGAAATGTTATTTTGATTTGGTGTTTTGCTTTATTACAATTTGATATTTGATTTTTAAGTTGTTTGTTTTTGTTTTGAGTACAATGATTTGGTGTTTTTCTAAATTTAAATTTTGTTCAGACTACACATTTCATATTCTACATGCACTTTATCCTCATTTAGGAATCCTAACTTTATGAATGGAGAAAAAAGACTTGAAGTGAATGTTTAATGTAATTTTATAAAGAATGTAAATGTATTTTTATAGAAAATTTTGTGAGCTTGAATAGCAAATTGTTGATATATCTTCAATAGGTGCATGCATGTATGTTGTGGAGCAGCCTTGATCTCTCAGACCTCCCAGAAGCGCCACGGAACAACTTGGAGCAGTCTGCAGAAACATTGACGTTTGGCCCGCGGGACGGCCCATAGAAGCATGTACATTGTTGCGGGGCGGGATTGCGCCGACCTTCTGCAGACCGCAGCCCGCGCGAGACAAGACCGCAACGACCTGCGAGAAGTCGAGCCCGCTGCGGTACGGGACGGGACGGGACGACCTGTTTAACAATCCTATTCTTGTGGTTATTTGTTATTTTACCATTCAGTTTTGTGGTTGACTTTTTGTGTAAAATGCACTCTAATTTTTCTGGCAAATTTCAGTGAAAAGTATGTCAAAGAACACGAAAGAACAACTTTTATCAAATATGTCTAGTTGAAATCATGTGAAGGAGTTACCTCAAGAAGCTTTTGTTAGTTCAGGATGTGGTATGTTTCGATAATGAGCTGGTTCTTTCAGCAGGGTAAGAAAATTTATTTGCTTAGCTATAAAGTACACCCTTCCTTTGTGGATCGATCCCATGAAAATGTATCAGTTTTCAGATTCGAGTACCAAATCAGAGAATATCGTTTACGTAAGGCACATGATCTTAACGTAGGAGGAGAACAAGATATTAGCGGAGACCGAACTGGTCTAAATAGCAGACGACTACACAGAATTGCTTTAGGCAAACAGTTGCTCATAAAGATAAACTCTGCAATAAAAAACTTTCCCATATTGATATTTCTTCTGCTTCTTAGTTTCTACACTGCTAATGCATTAGCTACCATTCTTGGCCAAAACTGATGATTGGGTCGTGCTTGTCGCAGGAACTGTCTTGCTGCGATCGAAGGAATATGTATGCTCATGTATAAGAATTAAGAAGCCATCTTCTTCGATGTTTTGTTGCACTCTTTTGTTGTGTTTATGAATTACTCGAAAGTTGGTGTTTGTTTGGGCCCCCTTATTGATGCTTTCATGTAAAACCAATCCTTTCTTTTTCTTCAAGCATATGAGTAATGTTTTTGCATATAGAGCCCATGTTTGTATCAGTTTTGTTGGAATATATCTGAGCATTCAAGTCTTTCTCGTTGCACTTATACATCCAGTTCTCATCTCTGCATTACATTCTCACAAGGTTCGCAAGTAGGCTTAAGCTTTGTTTTGGAATAATTTGCTCTTCTCTAGACAGTTCAGAATCTTAACGCGTAAGTTGAGGCTGCATACAACTCAAGGTGTATGTTTATGAGAATCCTAATCTTGTTCTTGGCACTTAAAAGATCCAATTATAATCTATGCGGTATACTTCGACAAGAAATCTGAACTTACAATGCTTTCCTGATCTATGAAGATAAAAGAGTGTTTACAAGTAGGCTTAAGCTTTGTTTTGGAAGATTTGTAAGAACCATTTCTTTTTAGAATCTTAATAGGAGCAAGATGGGTCTCCATATACAATTCAGCTCAAGGTATATGTTTTGCCAAGAACGAGACATTGAATCGCCACGTCGTTGGTCGAAAACTGTATTCTTTTGTGTCCCTTAGTATCTGATTGCTCCGTCAAGGCTGTCTGTTGTAGAAACCAAGAAGCAGAACAACATATGAGGTACAATGCCTCCTGAAAAACATTCTATTTGAAGTTCAGCCGTTAAATAATGAACTTGTTGAACTGCTGGATTTGTTGAGTTTGTAAATTCATGTGTCATTCCTTGCCAGAAGATCTCTCCCTCATACATAAACAATAACCTGAATCGAGGGACACACAACTTTTCAATGACCTAAAAAAGCTGCAAAGCATTTAGTGTTTAGATAATAGGAATTAAAAAATCAGAACCTGTCTACAGCTCTTTGAATGGTGCTATGTTTGATAAGTAACAACCACATAAGATGAGATTTTCTAGGTTTTCCGAGTCCATCATTCTTTAACTACAGTTAGATCGCATGTTTGTTTCACCATCCACATGGGTCATTGAGATGGAGATAAACATTTTTTTGTTTAGACAATAAAAATACAATTCATCTGATGACTTTTGAAATTATAGGTTTAATTTTAAATTCTTTCTGGAAAGATCAATTTGGACAATCTGGAACGAGCAATTTAGACCATCTGAATGGAGATGGTTTTGTCAAACTGGTGTATTATCTATTATACTCTTTATATAATTCATAAATTATTAATCCTTAGATTATTTTGTAACTTACAAAAAAATTATAAAACCGCATTTTCCCCCCAAAAAAGCATTACCCCCCCTAAAAAATGCATTTTAATGCTAAAATCGCAAAAACACATACCCCGCTAAAATAACAAAAACGTATTTTCCTACCAAAATCACAAAAACACATTTTTCCTCCAAAACACATTTCTTCGTCAATATCACAAAAGCCCCAATATTTCAAAACTCATTTTTTTTGCCAAAAACGCAAAAATATATTTTCCTGCTAAAACGGAAAAATGTATTTTCCGCCAAAACTATAAAAGACGTTTTCCCGCCAAATAAAAAACGCATAAACAAGTTTTCCCGTCAAAACAACAAAACCATAAAGACACGTTTTTTTCCAAAACGGCAAAACCATGTTTTCAACCAAAACCGCAAAAGTGCGCTTTCCCTCCCAAACTGTAAAAAACACGTTTTCCCGCCAAAACCGTAAAACGCGTTTTTCTTCCAAAATTGCAAAAACATATTTTACCACCAAAACCTGTAAACGCATTTTCCCGCCAAAGAAAATTTTACCACTAAAATCCGCAAAACGTATTTTTCCGTCAAAACCGTGTTTTTATACCAAAATCGCAAACCACATTATCCCGTCAAAACCGCAAAAATATGTTTCCCCACCAGAACAACAAAAATGCATTTTACGCCAAAACCATAAACCTTTTTTCCCGCCAAAAATGCATTTTTCGCTGAAACCATAAATGGTATTTCCCGCCCACATTTTATTTAAAATAATTATATTTTTAGATAATTAATAAAAATTATTGTAGTGAAACAAAAATAAAATATAATTAAATCTAAAAGAGATATATTAGTAAGTTGTTTACTAAATTCATCTAGATGGATATATATGGATATAAAATACAAACGTAATTCCATTTAGATCATTTATCGTAAGACTAGTTCGCCCTCGTGAAATCTGCGGCTGCGTACGTTTGTGTTATAGTATATGCGGCCGCTTGCTGATAGTTTTGAATTCGAACGAGTGCCTGATCCCGCCGTTCGTTAATCAGATCAAGTTCGTCGAGAAGCATTAAGTTGTTTGCCTCTTCTCTTTCTGGGAGCAGTCATCTGCGTACTCCTAGAAATTCGATTTCCGCGGGAATCATGCATTCCGTTCCGTATACGAGGGCAAAAGGAATTTCACCTGTTGCTCGCCTCGGGGTTGTGCGGTGTGACCGTAAAACTCCTTCGAGCTCTTTGGCCCACTTTCCCTTTTTGGCGTCGAGGCGTTTCTTGAGACCGTTGAGGATAGTTTTAATAATAGTCTCGGCTTGTCCGTTGCCTTGAGGATATCTTGGAGTCGATTTTGTCAATCATATTTTCCATTTTTCGCAAAAAGCTTCGAATCTAGTCGAGATAAATTGGGATCCATTATCCGTCACGATTTCGTATGGTACTCCATGTCTACAGACTATGTTTCTCCATACGCAACTTTCTACCTGGGCGTCTTTGATGCTTGCGTAAGAGTCGGCTTCGACCCATTTAGAGAAGAAGTCGGTCAGAACCAGAAGGAAGCGTTTTTGTTTTGACGCGTGCATTTTCCTGACTATATCCATCGACCACCGCATGAACGGATACGGTGCCGAGATAGATGAAAGGACTTCGGCGGCTTGGTGAATAGTCGGAGCGTTCCGCTGGCACTTCTC
Source organism: Eruca vesicaria subsp. sativa (assembly GCA_932364175.1). Lineage (NCBI taxonomy): Eukaryota > Viridiplantae > Streptophyta > Magnoliopsida > Brassicales > Brassicaceae > Eruca > Eruca vesicaria. The sequence goes on from CAKOAT010179933.1 coordinate 45,480, forward strand.
GCATTTTCGCAAAAAATCTTCGCAATCTTTTACCATCGTTGGCCAGAAATAACCGTGGCGCTTGATTTTTATTGCGAGAGATCTTCCGCCGGAGTGGTTTCCGCAAGATCCGGAGTGCACTTCCTGCATTACCCGCTGCGCTTTCTCCCGTTGCACGCAAGTCATTAGTGGTCCGGAGAATCTCCATATGGAAGGTCACCCATCATAGTACTACTCTCGCCCAAGCACGCTTAACTGTGAAGTTCTGATGGGATGCGGTGCATTAGTGCTGGTATGATCGCACCTGTTAATACATGACTCGAAATTCATTATATACTTCGTTTTCATCATCACGTTATGGATTTGCGTGAGACCTTCATGGTTTGGTTTGCATTTATATTCCAGCATAAAATTGAAGTGAGATTTAAGTAGAATTCCATGATAATACCCAGAAAACCCAGATTTCGACTTTTTTTTAGTCCTCAACATTAAACTGCTTTTTTGAGGGTCAAAACAGCGGAATTTGACGTCCGGAAAATCGCGGCGCCTAATCACCGCCATTTATGGTTTTGGGGCGTTTCCGAAATGGTTTTATGGCGTCGTAGTTCCACACGGTTCAAAAGTTATGAAGTTTTTATGTTTAGAAACGCTTTGGTGTGCAAAAAAAAATAAAAAAGGGGTGCAACACGAGGCCTTCCCGGGAGGTCACCCATCCTAGTACTACTCTCTCCCAAGCACGCTTAACTGCGGGGTTCTGATGGGATCCGGTGCATTAGTGCTGGTATGATCGCACTCGTTAGTACATGACTCGAAATTCAATAAATCCTTCGTTTTCCTCATCACGTTATGGTTTAGCGTGGGACCTTCATGGTTTGGTTTGCATTTATATTCCAGCATAAAATTGTAGTGAGATTTAAGTAGAATTCAATGATAACGCACGGAAAACCCAGATTTTGACTTTTTTTTAGTCCTCAACATCAAAATGCCTTTTTGAGGATCAAAACAGCGGAATTTGGCGTCCGGAAAATTACGGCGCCTATTCACCGCCATTTATGGTTTTGGGGCGTTTCCGAAATGGTGTTATGGGCGTCGTAGTTCCACACGGTTCAAAAGTTATGAAGTTTTTATGTTTAGAAACGCTTTGGTGTGAAAAAAAATAAAAGAGGGGTGCAACACGAGGACTTCCCGAAAGGTCACCCATCCTAGTACTACTCTCGCCCAAGCACGCTTATCTGCGGGGTTCTGATGGGATCCAGTGCATTAGTGCTGGTATGATCGCACCCGTTAGTACATGACTCGAAATTTAATATATCCTTTGTTTTCCTCATCACGGTATGGATTACCGTGGGACCTTGATGGTTTGGTTTGCATTTATATTCCAGCATAAAATTGCAGTGAGATTTAAGTAGAATTCAATGATAACACACGGAAAACCCAGATTTAGAGTTTTTTTAGTCCTCAACAAGAAGCTGCCTTTTTGAGGATCAAAACAGCGGAATTTGGCGTCCGGAAAATCGCAGCGCCTATTCACCGCCATTTATGGGACCTTTTTGAGGATCAAATGCTATGAAGTTTTTATGTTTAGAAACGCTTTGGTGTGCAAAAAAAAATAAAAAAGGGGTGGAACACGAGGCCTTCCCGGGAGGTCACCCATCCTAGTACTACTCTCGCCCAGGCACGCTTGACTGCGGAGTTCCGATGGGATCCTGTGCATTAGTGCTGGTATGATCGCACCCGTTAGTACATGACTCGAAATTCAATATATCCNTGCAAAAAAAAATAAAAAAGGGGTGCAACACGAGGACTTCCCGGGAGGTCACCCATCCTAGTACTACTCTCGCCCAAGCACGCTTAACTGCGGAGTTATGATGGGATCCGGTGCATTAGTGCTGGTATGATCGCACCCGTTAGTACATGACTCGAAATTCAATATATCCTTCGTTTTCCTCATCACGTTATGGATTAGCATGGGACCTTCATGGTTTGATTGGCATTTATATTGCAGCATAAAATTGTTTTGAGATCGATGTAGAATTCCATGATAACACCCGGACAACCCAGATCTCCACTCATTTTTTGTCCTCAACATTAAACTACCTTTTGGACGATCAAAGCAGCTGAATTAGTCGTCTGAAAAATTGCGGCGCCTATTCACTGCCATTTATGGTTTTGGGCGACGTAATTCTTCACGGTTCAAAAGTTATGAGGTTTTCAAGTTTAGAAGCGTTTAGGTCTGAAAAATAAATAAATAAAAGGGGTGCAACACGAGTACTTCTAGGAAGGTCACCCATCCTAGTACTAATCTCGCCCAAGAACACTTTACTGCGGAGTTCTGATGAGATTGGGTGCATTAGTGCTGGTATGATCGCACCTGTTAGTACATGACTCGAAATTCAATATATCCTTCGTTTTCCTCATCACGTTATGGATTAGCATGGGACCTTCATGGTTTGGTTTGCATTTATTTTCCAGCATAAAATTGTAGAGAGATTTAAGTAGAATTCCATGATAATACCCAGAAAACCCAGATTTCGACTTTTTTTAGTCCTCAACATTAAACTGCCTTTTTGAGGGTCAAAACAGCGGAATTTGGCGTCCGGAAAATCGCGGCGCCTAATCACCGCCATTTATGGTTTTGGGGTGTTTTCGAAATGGTGTTATGGGCGTCGTAGTTCCACACGGTTCAAAAGTGATGAAGTTTTTATGTTTAGAAATGCTGTGGTGTGAAAAAAATAAAAAAGGGGTGCAACACGAGGACTTCCCGGGAGGTCACCCATCCTAGTACTTCTCTCGCCCAAGAACGCTTAACTGCGGAGTTCTGATGGGATCCGGTGCATTAGTGCTGGTATGATCACACCCGTTATGGGAGTCGTAGTTCCACACGGATCAAAAGTTATGAAGTTTTTATGTTTAGAAATGCTGTGGTGTGAAAAAAAATAAAAAGGGGTGCAACACGAGGACTTCCCGGGAGGTCACCCATCCTAGTATTTCTCTCGCCCAAGAACGCTTAACTGCGGAGTTCTGATGGGATCCGGTGCATTAGTGCTGGTATGATCACACCCGTTATGGGAGTCGTAGTTCCACATGGTTCAAAAGTTATGAAGTTTTTATGTTTCGAAATGCTGTGGTGTGAAAAAAAAATAAAAAAGGGGTGCAACACGAGGACTTCCCGGGAGGTCACCCATCCTAGTACTACTCTCGCCCAAGAACGCTTAACTTCGGAGTTCTGATGGGATCCGGTGCATTAGTGCTGGTATGATCACACCCGTTAGTACATGACTCGAAATTCAATATATCGTTCGTTTTCATCATCACGTTATGGATTTGCGTGGGACCTTCATTGTTTGGTTTGCATTTATATTCCAGCATAAAGTTGCAGTGAGATTTAATTAGAATTCAATGATAACACACGGAAAACCCAGATTTCGACTTTTTTAGTCCTCAACATGAAGCTGCCTTTTTTAGGGTCAAAACAGCGGAATTTGGCGTCCGGAAAATCAAGGCGCCTATTCACCGCTATTTATGGTTTTGGGGTGTTTCCGAAATGGTGTTATGGGCGTCGTAGTTCCACACGGTTCAAAAGTTATGAAGTTTTTATGTTTAGAAATGTTGTGGTGTGAAAAAAAAATAAAAAAGGGGTGCAACACGAGGACTTCCCGGGAGGTCACCCATCCTAGTACTTCTCTCGCCCAAGAACGCTTAACTGCGGAGTTCTGATGGGATCCGGTGCATTAGTGCTGGTATGATCACACCCGTTATGGGAGTCGTAGTTCCACACGGTTCAAAAGTTATGAAGTTTTTATGTTTAGAAATGTTGTGGTGAGAAAAAAAATAAAAAAGGGGTGCAACATGAGGACTTTCTCGGGAGGTCACCCATCCTAGTACTACTCTCTCCCAAGCACGCTTAACTGTGGGGTTCTGATGGGATCCGGTGCATTAGACTAAGTGCAATGGGGTGTTGAAAATGAAATTTCAACAGTTGAGAGTGTGTAGTGGAGTGTTGAATTATGTGTTTAAAATGAGGTGGCATTCAACTAGTTGAAATAATTAAACGGGTTGAATTTGTGATGAAGAGGAGAGAGTGTATGATGTGGCAGCTCCTCATTGGAGAGAAGAAAAAGTGGGCACCCATGTTTTTTTTTCTGTGCTGTTTTTTTTTTCATCCTCTACATTATTTGATTCAATTATTGTATATAAAATTACTTTTTAAAAAAAATTATCAAAATTCATCATTTTAATACTCTATAACTAGAGACTTGTTTTATTAGATTTGGACACAGAAAAAAAAATCATCTTTAACCTCTCTAAAATCATCTTTAACCTCTCTAAACTCTCATTTTCGTATTTTCTAAGTTTATGAAAGCTTATTGTACTAATTATGTTATGTGTGTTTTGTTATTTTTATTGTGTGTTTATTCATGTATTATATTAAATTTTAAGTTTTCGTAATATTTTTTTTTAATAATAACTCTCTATATTTCTTATTTTTAGTAACTGATTCTTTATTAAAATTATAAAACTAAATTAAAAATTATTTTATCATTTATATAGTTCTTAATTACGGTAATTTAATTTAAACTAATAATTATTATTAATACATAATTATAAAATAAAAATACATAACAAAATAAAAATAAAAATGGTAGGGTAAGATGTTGAATTTATTAAACAAACCATTGTAAGGTAAAAAAGATGATTGAGTGTTGAATTATTAAGTGGAAAAGAGAATAACTGATGTGGAAGAAAGAGAAGATGATGTGGAGGGTGTTGTGTGTTGAAACTATTGTATATAGTCTTAGTGCTGGTATGATCGCACTCGTTAGTACATGACACGAAATTCAATAAATCCTTCGTTTTCCTCATCACGTTATGGATTAGCGTGGGACCTTCATTGTTTGGTTTGCATTTATATTCCAGCATAAAATTGTAGTGAGATTTAAGTAGAATTCAATGATAACGCACGGAAAACCCAGATTTTGACTTTTTTTTAGTCCTCAACATCAAAATGCCTTTTTGAGGATCAAAACAGCGGAATTTGGCGTCCGGAAAATAAAGGCCCTTATTCACCGCCATTTATGGTTTGGGGGCGTTTCCGAAAAAAAATAAAAAAGGGGTGCAACACGAGGACTTCCCGGGAGGTCACCCATCCTACTACTACTCTCGCCCAAGCACGCTTATCTGCGGAATTCTGATGGGATCCGGTGCATTAGTGCTGGTATGATCGCAGCCGTTAGTACATGACTCGAAATTCAATATATCCTTCGTTTTCCTCATCACGGTATGGATTACCGTGGGACCTTGATGGTTTGGTTTGCATTTATATTCCAGCATAAAATTGCAGTGAGATTTAAGTAGAATTCAATGATAACACACGGAAAACCCAGATTTTGATTTTTTTAGTCCTCAACAAGAAGCTGCCTTTTTGAGGGTCAAAACAGCGGAATTTGGCGTCCGGAAAATCGCAGCGCCTATTCACCGCCATTTATGGTTTTGGGCGTTTCCGAAATGGTGTTATGGGCGTCGTAGTTCCACACGGTTCAAAAGTTATGAAGTTTTTATGTTTAGAAACGCTTTGGTGTGCAAAAAAAAAATAAAAAGGGGTGGAACCCGAGGCCTTCCCGGGAGGTCACCCATCCTAGTACTACTCTCGCCCAGGCACGCTTGACTGCAGAGTTCTGATGGGATCCGGTGCATTAGTGCTGGTATGATCGCACCCGATAGTACATGACTCGAAATTCAATATATCCTTCCTTTTCCTCATCACGTTATGGATTAGCGTGGGACCTTCATGGTTTGATTGGCATTTATATTGCAGCATAAAATTGTTTTGAGATCGATGTAGAATTCCATGATAACACCCAGACAACCCAGATCTCCACTCATTTTTTGTCCTCAACATTAAACTACCTTTTGGACGATCAAAGCAGCTGAATTAGTCGTCTGAAAAATTGCGGCGCCTATTCACTGCCATTTATGGTTTTGGGCGACGTAGTTCTTCACAGTTCAAAAGTTATGAAGTTTTCAAGTTTAGAAGCGTTTTGGTCTGAAAAATAAATAAATAAAAGGGGTGCAACACGAGTACTTCTAGGATGGTCACCCATCCTAGTACTACTCTCGCCCAAGAACACTTTACTGCGGAGTTCTGATGAGATCGGGTGCATTAGTGCTGGTATGATCGCACCTGTTAGTACATGACTCGAAATTCAATATATCCTTCGTTTTCCTCATCACGTTATGGATTAGCGTGGGACCTTCATGGTTTGGTTTGCATTTATTTTCCAGCATAAAATNATTCAATATATCCTTCGTTTTCCTCATCACGTTATGGATTAGCGTGGGACCTTCATGGTTTGGTTTGCATTTATTTTCCAGCATAAAATTGTAGAGAGATTTAAGTAGAATTCCATGATAATACCCAGAAAACCCAGATTTCGACTTTTTTTTAGTCCTCAACATTAAACTGCCTTTTTGAGGGTCAAAACAGCGGAATATGGCGTCCAGAAAATCGCGGCGCCTAATCACCGCCATTTATGGTTTTGGGGTGTTTCCGAAATGGTTTTATGGGCGTCGTAGTTCCACACGGTTCAAAAGTTATGAAGTTTTTATGTTTAGAAATGATGTGGTGTGAAAAAAATAAAAAAGGGGTGCAACACGAGGACTTCCCGGGAGGTCACCCATCCTAGTACTTCTCTCGCCCAAGAACGCTTAACTGCGGAGATCTGATGGGATCCGGTGCATTAGTGCTGGTATGATCACACCCGTTATGGGAGTCGTAGTTCCACATGGGTTAAAAGTTATGAAGTTCTTATGTTTAGAAATGCTGTGGTGTGAAAAAAAATAAAAAAGGGGTGCCACACGAGGACTTCCCGGGAGATCACCCATCCTAGTACTACTCTCGCCCAAGAACGCTTAACTTCGGAGTTCTGATGGGATCCGGTGCATTAGTGCTGGTATGATCACACCCGTTAGTACATGACTCGAAATTCAATATATCGTTTGTTTTCATCATCACGTTATGGATTAGCGTGGGACCTTCATGGTTTGGTTTGCATTTATATTCCAGCATAAAATTGTAGTGAGATTTAAGTAGAATTCAATGATAACACACGGAAAACCCAGATTTTGACTTTTTTTAGTCCTCAACATCAAAATGCCTTTTTGGGGTTCAAAACAGCGGAATTTGGCGTCCGGAAAATTGCGGCGCCTTATCACCGCCATTTATGGTTTTAAGCGACGTAGTTCTTCACGGTTCAAAAGTTATGAAGTTTTCAAGTTTACAAGCGTTTTGGTCTGAAAAATAAATAAATAATAGGGGTGCAACACGAGTACTTCTAGGAAGGTAACCCATCCTAGTACTACTCTCGCCCAAGAACATTTGACTGCGGAGTTCTGATGAGATCGGGTGCATTAGTGCTGGTATGATCGCACCCATTTGTACATGACTCGAAATTCAATGTATTCTTCGTTTTCCTCATCACGTTATGGATTAGCGTGGGACCTTCATGGTTTGATTGGCAATTATATTACAGCATAAAATTGTTTTGAGATCGATGTAGAATTCCATGATAACACCCGGACAACCCAGATCTCCACTCATTTTTTGTCCTCAACATTAAACTACCTTTTGGACGATCAAAGCAGCTGAATTAGTCGTCTGAAAAATTGCGGCGCCNTAGAATTCCATGATAACACCCGGACAACCCAGATCTCCACTCATTTTTTGTCCTCAACATTAAACTACCTTTTGGACGATCAAAGCAGCTGAATTAGTCGTCTGAAAAATTGCGGCGCCTATTCACCGCCATTTATGGTTTTGGGCGACGTAGTTCTTCACGGTTCAAAAGTTATGAAGTTTTTATGTTTAGAAATGCTGTGGTGTGAAAAAAAAAAATAAAAAAGGGGTGCAACACGAGGACTTCCCGGGAGATCACCCATCCTAGTACATCTCTCGCCCAAGAACGCTTAACTGCGGAGTTCTGATGGGATCCGGTGCATTAGTGCTGGTATGATCACACCCGTTATGGGAGTCGTAGTTCCACACGGTTCAAAAGTTATGAAGTTTTTATGTTTAGAAATGCTGTGGTGTGAAAAAAAATAAAAAAGGGGTGCAACACAAGGACTTCCCGGGAGGTCACCCATCCTAGTACTACTCTCGCCCAAGAACTCTTAACTTCGGAGTTCTGATGGGATCCGGTGCATTAGTGCTGGTATGATCACACCCGTTAGTACATGACTCGAAATTCAATATATCGTTCGTTTTCATCATCACGTTATGGATTAGCGTGGGACCTTCATGGTTTGGTTTGCATTTATATTCCAGCATAAAATTGCAGTGAGATTTAAGTAGAATTCAATGATAACACACGGAAAACCCAGATTTCGACTTTTTTTAGTCCTCAACATGAAGCTACCTTTTTGAGGGTCAAAACAGCGGAATTTGGCGTTCGGAAAATCGCAGCGCCTATTCACCGCCATTTATGGTTTTGGGCGTTTCCGAAATGGTGTTATGGGCGTCGTAGTTCCACACGGTTCAAAAGTTATGAAGTTTTTATGTTTAGAAACGCTTTGGTGTGCAAAAAAAAATAAAAAAGGGGTGGAACACGAGGCCTTCCCGGGAGGTCAGCCATCCTAGTACTACTCTCGCCCAGGCACGCTTGACTGCGGAATTCTGATGGGATCCGGTGCATTAGTGCTGGTATGATCGCACCCGTTAGTACATGACTCGAAATTCAACATATCCTTCGTTTTCCTCATTACGTTATGGATTAGCGTGGGACCTTCATGGTTTGATTGGCATTTATATTGCAGCATAAAATTGTTTTGAGATCGATGTAGAATTCCATGATAACACCCGGACAACCCAGATCTCCACTCATTTTTTGTCCTCAACATTAAACTACCTTTTGGACGATCAAAGCAGCTGAATTAGTCGTCTGAAAAATTGCGGCGCCTATTCACTACCATTTATGGTTTTGGGCGACGTAGTTCTTCACAGTTCAAAAGTTATGAAGTTTTCAAGTTTAGAAGCGTTTTGGTCTGAAAAATAAATAAATAAAAGGGGTGCAACACGAGTACTTCTAGGATGGTCACCCATCCTAGTACTACTCTCGCCCAAGAACACTTTACTGCGGAGTTCTGATGAGATCGGGTGCATTAGTGCTGGTATGATCGCACCTGTTAGTACATGACTCGAAATTCAATATATCGTTCGTTTTCATCATCACGTTATGGATTAGCGTGGGACCTTCATGGTTTGGTTTGCATTTATATTCCAGCATAAAATTGCAGTGAGATTTAAGTAGAATTCAATGATAACACACGGAAAACCCAGATTTCGACTTTTTTTAGTCCTCAACATGAAGCTACCTTTTTGAGGGTCAAAACAGCGGAATTTGGCGTTCGGAAAATCGCAGCGCCTATTCACCGCCATTTATGGTTTTGGGCGTTTCCGAAATGGTGTTATGGGCGTCGTAGTTCCACACGGTTCAAAAGTTATGAAGTTTTTATGTTTAGAAACGCTTTGGTGTGCAAAAAAAATTAAAAAAGGGGTGGAACACGAGGCCTTCCCGGGAGGTCAGCCATCCTAGTACTACTCTCGCCCAGGCACGCTTGACTGCGGAGTTCTGATGGGATCCGGTGCATTAGTGCTGGTATGATCGCACCCGTTAGTACATGACTCGAAATTCAATATATCCTTCGTTTTCCTCATCACGTTATGGATTAGCGTGGGACCTTCATGGTTTGATTGGCATTTATATTGCAGCATAAAATTGTTTTTAGATCGATGTAGAATTCCATGATAACACCCGGACAACCCAGATCTCCACTCATTTTTTGTCCTCAACATTAAACTACCTTTTGGACGATCAAAGCAGCTGAATTAGTCGTCTGAAAAATTGCGGCGCCTATTCACTGCCATTTATGGTTTTGGGCGACGTAGTTCTTCAATGTTCAAAAGTTATGAAGTTTTCAAGTTTAGAAGCGTTTTGGTCTGAAAAATAAATAAATAAAAGGGGTGCAACACGAGTACTTCTAGGATGGTCACCCATCCTAGTACTACTCTCGCCCAAGAACACTTTACTGCGGAGTTCTGATGAGATCGGGTGCATTAGTGCTGCTATGATCGCACCTGTTAGTACATGATTCGAAATTCAATATATCCTTCGTTTTCCTCATCACGTTATGGATTAGCGTGGGACCTTAATGGTTTGGTTTGCATTTATTTTCCAGCATAAAATTGTAGAGAGATTTAAGTAGAATTCCATGATAATACCCAGAAAACCCAGATTTTGACTTTTTTTTAGTCCTCAACAGTAAACTGACTTTTTGAGGGTCAAAACAGCGGAATTTGGCGTCCGGAAAATCGCGGCGCCTAATCACCGCCATTTATGGTTTTCGGGTGTTTCCGAAATGGTTTTATGGGCGTCGTAGTTCCACACGGTTCAAAAGTTATGAAGTTTTTATGTTTAGAAATGATGTGGTGTGAAAAAAATAAAAAAGGGGTGCAACACGAGGACTTCCCGGGAGGTCACCCATCCTAGTACTTCTCTCGCCCAAGAACGCTTAACTGCGGAGATCTGATGGGATCCGGTGCATTAGTGCTGGTATGATCACACCCGTTATGGGAGTCGTAGTTCCACATTAGTTAAAAGTTATGAAGTTTTTATGTTTAGAAATGCTGTGGTGTGAAAAAAAAATAAAAAAGGGGTGCCACACGAGGACTTCCCGGGAGGTCACCCATCCTAGTACTACTCTCGCCCAAGAACGCTTAACTTCGGAGTTCTGATGGGATCCGGTGCATTAGTGCTGGTATGATCACACCCGTTAGTACATGACTCGAAATTCAATATATCGTTCGTTTTCATCATCACGTTATGGATTAGTGTGGGACCTTCATAGTTTGGTTTGCATTTATATTCCAGCATAAAATTGTAGTGAGATTTAAGTAGAAATCAATGATAACACACGGAAAACCCAGATTTTGACTTTTTTTTAGTCCTCAACATCAAAATGCCTTTTTGGGGTTCAAAACAGCGGAATTTGGCGTCCGGAAAATTGCGGCGCCTTATCACCGCCATTTATGGTTTTAAGCGACGTAGTTCTTCACGGTTCAAAAGTTATGAAGTTTTCAAGTTTACAAGCGTTTTGGTCTGAAAAATAAATAAATAATAGGGGTGCAACACGAGTACTTCTAGGAAGGTAACCCATCCTAGTACTACTCTCGCCCAAGAACATTTGACTGCGGAGTTCTGATGAGATCGGGTGCATTAGTGCTGGTATGATCGCACCCATTTGTACATGACTCGAAATTCAATGTATTCTTCGTTTTCCTTATCACGTTATGGATTAGCGTGGGACCTTCATGGTTTGATTGGCAATTATATTACAGCATAAAATTGTTTTGAGATCGATGTAGAATTCCATGATAACACCCGGACAACCCAGATCTCCACTCATTTTTTGTCCTCAACATTAAACTACCTTTTGGACGATCAAAGCAGCTGAATTAGTCGTCTGAAAAATTGCGGCGCCNTAGAATTCCATGATAACACCCGGACAACCCAGATCTCCACTCATTTTTTGTCCTCAACATTAAACTACCTTTTGGACGATCAAAGCAGCTGAATTAGTCGTCTGAAAAATTGCGGCGCCTATTCACCGCCATTTATGGTTTTGGGCGACGTAGTTCTTCACGGTTCAAAAGTTATGAAGTTTTTATGTTTAGAAATGCTTTGGTGTGAAAAAAAAAATAAAAAAGGGTTGCAACACGAGGACTTCCCGGGAGATCACCCATCCTAGTACATCTCTCGCCCAAGAACGCTTAACTGCGGAGTTCTGATGGGATCTGGTGCATTAGTGCTGGTATGATCACACCCGTTATGGGAGTCGTAGTTCCACACGGTTCAAAAGTTATGAAGTTTTTATGTTTAGAAATGCTGTGGTGTGAAAAAAAATAAAAAAGGGGTGCAACACGAGGACTTCCCGGGAGGTCACCCATCCTAGTACTACTCTCGCCCAAGAACGCTTAACTACGGAGTTCTGATGGGATCCGGTGCATTAGTGCTGGTATGATCACACCCGTTAGTACATGACTCGAAATTCAATATATCGTTCGTTTTCATCATCACGTTATGGATTAGCGTGGGACCTTCATGGTTGGTTTGCATTTATATTCCAGCATAAAATTGCAGTGAGATTTAAGTAGAATTCAATGATAACACACGGAAAACCCAGATTTCGACTTTTTTTAGTCCTCAACATGAAGCTACCTTTTTGAGGGTCAAAACAGCGGAATTTGGCGTTTGGAAAATCGCTGCACCTATTCACCGCCATTTATGGTTTTGGGCGTTTCCGAAATGGTGTTATGGGCGTCGTAGTTCCACACGGTTCAAAAGTTATGAAGTTTTTATGTTTAGAAACGCTTTGGTGTGCAAAAAAAAAATAAAAAAGGGGTGGAACACGAGGCCTTCCCGGGAGGTCACCCATCCTAGTACTACTCTCGCCCAGGCACGCTTGACTGCGGAGTTCTGATGGGATCCGGTACATTAGTGCTGGTATGATCGCACCCGTTAGTACATGACTCGAAATTCAATATATCCTTCATTTTCCTCATCACGTTATGGATTAGCATGGGACCTTCATGGTTTGATTGGCATTTATATTGCAGCATAAAATTGTTTTGAGATCGATGTAGAATTCCATGATAACACCCGGACAACCCAGATCTCCACTCATTTTTTTTTGTCCTCAACATTAAACTACCTTTTGGACGATTAAAGCAGCTGAATTAGTCGTCTGAATAATTGCGGCGCCTATTCACCGCCATTTATGGTTTTGGGCGACGTAGTTCTTCACGGTTCAAAAGTTATGAGGTTTTCAAGTTTAGAAGCGTTTTGGTCTGAAATATAAATAAATAAATAAAAGGGGTGCAACACGAGTACTTCTAGGAAGGTCACCCATCCTAGTACTACTCTCGCCCAAGAACACTTTACTGCGGAGTTCTGATGAGATCGGGTGCATTAGTGCTGGTATGATCGCACCTGTTAGTACATGACTCGAAATTCAATATATCCTTCGTTTTCCTCATCACGTTATGGATTAGCGTGGG
>CAKOAT010180044.1:1245-58538 GCA_932364175.1 Eruca vesicaria subsp. sativa
CCTCATAACTATTTGAACCCCAAATCTAACATATGAATCTACTCAGACATAGCCAAGAGATTCATAGCAAAAGAATAAGAAGAAAAGAAAATGCTTTTATTGCTAAGTATAAAGTAGAATACAAAACTCAAATCTTGTGTGTCTTTCTAGGGCTCATAGGCATAACTATAAATAGGGAGTACAATTAGGTTAAAAACTCATCAGGGGCAATCTTGTCATTTTGTAAGAACTTGGGCTTCAAGTTGGCCAAATAAATCTTGCTCATCACGCTCTGTATCGATCGATGGTACATTGCGTACATCGATCGATGGAGTATCTCGACTTCAACTTCTACGGAAGCGTCATCGATCGATTACACAGGGTGTGTATCGATCGATATATATCTCTTATGTCGGATCTTCATAGTAAACATGGGATACTTCATCAAACGAGCTGCCCATATACCCCTCAGCAAAATGGTGTGGCTGAGAGAAAGAATAGGCATCTCATGGATGTTGCAAGATCTATGATGTGTCACTCAAATGTGCCAAAAAGATTTTAGAGTGATGCTGTGACTGCTGCTTGTTATCTCATCAACCGTATACCAACCAAGGCCCTTAAAGATCAATCTCCATTTGAGGTATTGAACAAGTACAAACCTACATTGGATTATCTTAGGGTCTTTGGTTGCCTATTGGGTACTCTAACACTCAGAAAGGGTACAAGTGTTATGATCCAGCAAGTAGAAGAGTTCTTGTATCTCGTGAGGTGGGAAGAACTTGAAGAGCTGTCCAAAGAATCTGATAGAGCTTCTAATCTAAGGATGATACTTGAGGGATTAAGGATTAATATGTCCCAGGATCCGAAGGTGGGAAGAGAACCACCAAGACAACACCAACAAGACAATGCTCAAGAATCCCATCCTGATCATGAGGGGGGAGAAGAAGCAGAACCCGAAGCTGGTGTGAATGATGACGAAAATGAGGCGCCTGAGGGTCAGGTACATGAGGCACCAGAGGGTCAGGAACATGATCAAGATGTGATTCATACTCAAGAAGAGATGAGCAGTCAAGGAGAACCAGAAGCGGGTCAAGAAGAAACAACTACTCAACCATTCAGAAGATTTACAAGGATAAGGAAGGATCCTTCGAATTGGGTCAACACAAGAGTTTACTATAATGCTCAAGCTGTGGAGCATCCCTCTCAAGCTGTGTGCTCGTTTGCTCACTACCCTGAAGATCATCAAGCGTTTATGGTGACATTGGATGAGAGTTATGTTCCTAAGAGCTATGAGGAGGCCATGAAATACAAGGAATGGTTGGAGTCGGTTGCAGCAGAAGCTGATGCTATGATTAAGAATGAGACATGGTATGAAAGTGAACTACCTAAAGGGAAGAGGGCAGTCACTAGTAGATTGATCTTTACCATCAAGTACAAGGCTGATGGCACCATTGATAGGAAGAAGACTCGTTTGGTGGCAAGAGGGTTTACTCAAACCTATGGTGAAGATTACATTGATACCTTTGCTCCAGTTGCTAAGCTTCACACTATTAGGATAGTGTTGTCTCTTGCTGTTAACCTTGGATGGGGCTTATGGCAAATGGACGTGAAAAATGCATTCCTTCAAGGAGAGCTTGAAGATGAGGTTTACATGTATCCACCTCCGGGTCTTGAACATCTTGTGAAGAAGGGAAATGTGCTAAGGTTGAAAAAGGCTATCTATGGTCTCAAGCAGTCTCCAAGAGCATGGTATCACAAGCTCAGCACCACACTGAATGGGAAGGGGTTTAGGAAATCCGAGCTTGACCATACTCTCTTCACTCTCTCCACTCAATCAGGTATTGTGGTCCTTCTAGTTTATGTTGATGATATCATCATAACTGGAAGTGACAAGGCTGGTATCCAAGATACTAAGGAGTTTCTTAAATCTGTTTTTGAAATTAGAGACTTGGTATTGAGAGATGAAATACTTCCTTGGTATTGAGATATGTAGGTCCAAGGAAGGTTTGTTTCTATCCCAAAGAAAGTATACACTTCATCTTTTGAAAGATGCAGGTATGCTTGGTGGGAAGATAGCTAAGATGCCCTTGAAGGATGGATACAAGGTTCCACGTGAGGGGGAGATTGAAGACAGCAAACCATTCCATGATGCCAAGCTCTATAGAAAGCTTGTTGGTAAGTTGAGTCTGGTGTAGAAGAAGAGAAACGTGTGGAGGTTTCATTGAGAAGGAGCAGAAGAGTGAGGGAGCCTCCTAGTAATTGGGTTAACACAAGAGTATACTACAATGCTCAAGCAGTAGCTCATCCTAGTCAAGCAGTTTACTCCTTTGTCGAGTTCCCAAAAGAGCATTGTGCCTTTATGACTAGTCTAGATGAGAGTCATGTACCAAGATCTTATGAAGAAGCTACGCAAGACAAAGAATGGAGAAGCTCAGTTGGTGATGAGACTGAAGCGATGATAAAGAATGGAACATGGTATGAAAGTCAGCTTCCAAAAGGAAAGAAAGCTGTGACAAGCAAATGGGTGTTCACTATCAAGTATCTCCCATATGGGAAGATAGAAAGGAAGAAGAGCAGGCTGGTTGCAAGGGGGTTTACTCAGACTTATAGTGAGGACTACATAGACACATTTGATCATGTTTCTAAGCTACACACAATCAGAATAGTCTTGTCCATTGCAACTAATCTCGAGTGGGGTTTATGGCAAATAGATGTGAAGAATGCTTTCCTGCAAGGAGAATTTGAAGATGAACTGTATATGTATCCTCCTCCTGGTCTTGAGAAACTTGTGAAGCCTGGAAATGTTCTAAGATTGAAGAAGGCCATCTATGGTTTAAAGCAGTCACCAAGGGCTTGGTATACTAAGTTGAGCACCACATTGAATGGCCGGGGCTTTAGGAGATCAGAACTGGACCACACTCTCTTCACTCTTACCACTCCCTCAGGTATTATTGTTCGTCTTGTGTATGTTGATTAATATCAAAAGAGTGAATTACTCTTACCCTAAGGAGTGAATTACTCTCATCAAAAGAGGTTCAATCGTAGTACTTAGGGATCGAATCCACAAGGAACTAGAGACACAAAAGATATAATCCTAAGTGATTAAGCTAGGTTGAAAAAGGTTTAAAACAGTAAATAAAATAAGTAGCAATGGTAAGTTGCTAAAGAGAATAGGTTTTGGTTTAAAAACAATGAAGGAAAATAATTAGATTCAAGGTTACCATTCAGAAAATCAGGATTATAGATCTATGGATGTCTTAATGAATTGCTTGCAAATATATGAGAACATCAATCCTTAGACAAGTCTATAGCTGTCGTTAGTTAGACTCGTCCATTGATCTGATTGCCGACTGCATCGATCGATGTTGCTATCGCAGTGTCGATCGATATAAGCTGTCGTCGATCGATACCCTAGAAGAGCATCGATCGATATTAAGTATCAGATTGGATCAAACTATTGTTCACCCGAGAATTTCTATAAGACCGGCTATCGCATCGTGCCTTAATAGAGTCTGGGTTTAGCCAAATGATTTCAGGAAGATGACTATTAGATTAGTCACTCCATAATCAATACTCTAGGTAGCTAGTCTAGAGTAAGCATTAGGGTTCATTTGGATAATGAATATAACAACTCAACAATCCATAGTTGGGGCTAATCCCTCATAACTATTTGAACCCCAAATCTAACATATGAATCTACTCAGACATAGCCAAGAGATTCATAGCAAAAGAATAAGAAAAGAAAATACTTTTATTTCTAATATAGAATAGAATACAAAACTTGGTTCAAAAACCTCTTTTAAAACTTAGTTCTTAAAACTCATAAGCATAGGTATAAATAGGGAGTACAATTAGGTTAAAAAACTCGTCAGGGACAGTCTTGTAATTTGGTGAGAACGTGGGCTTCAAGTTGGCCAAATACATCTTGCTCATCACGTTCTGTATCGATCGATGGTACATTGCGTACATCGATCGATGGAGGATCTCGACTTCATTTTCTACGGAAGCGTCATCGATCGATTACACAGGGTATGTATCGATCGATATGTGTCTCTTATATCGGATCTTCGTAGTCATCTTGGAAAACTCTTCTTTAAGCACCAAAAGGCACATAAATCATCACTTTACCACAAAATGCTCCTGAACCTGAAAACATACCTAATAGACTCCAAAACATAGATATTATAATAAAAACATATAGAAAATATGACCAAAAGCGGGACAAAATCATGGTATATCAGAAGGCAACAAAAAGGGGATCCGAAATCTGAATCACTCGCCAGGCGGTTAGAATTAGGGTTTTCACTCTTGTACTTTCCTTCCGACTTGTACGGCACGGCTGAGCTCTCCGAGCGACGCCGCCTTGCCTCTCATTTCCTTATTTGTAAACCGAACTCTTTCATCAATAAAACTACTCTTCCACTCATAAATAGTAAAAACACTTTTGAAATAACCCACAGACGAGTCTAGTCACTCACTTACTGAAAAAACCAAACTCAGTTCGAATAGTTGGCGCCCACCGTGGGGCATAACAAAGTAGCGTCAACACAGGGATGAGTCCGAGTAACGATTCAACCTCCGGCGACGAGGGGGATGCCATAGCACCGACCTCAAGCGCCGCCATACCACTCGCTCCGACATTCGTCGACTCCGCCATGGAGCGCCTCGCTCACCAAGACGAAGCCCAGAAGACGACGAACGAGCACCTTGCGGTTATCGCCGCCATACTCGCAAACCCGGACAGTGCCGAAGGACACCTTTCCATGGCCCGACGTTTCTCTTCAACACAAACCCTACCCCTACTCCGGCTCACCAGCCCATCATGCCGACTGGACCTCTGGACGACTCCGCGCAACCGGGAAGTAGCCCAGATCTGCAAACTATCCAGGAAATCGCCGCTCTCAAGAAAGCTCTCCTCGACATAAACTCGAAGATTCACGAAGTTACGACCTCTGCCCCGCTCATCGAAAGCGTCCTCGCGGACACCTTCTGGACTCCGTACACTAGTAGGATAACCAACGCAAGACTCCGCAAGATGGACAAGATCCGCTTGCCGACTTACGAGGTCTCAAGGATCCAACGGCCCACATCACGATGAGGAGACAGAACTTCTCTGACGAAGAGAGGGACGCTGGCTATTGCCAACTCTTCGTCGAGAGTCTAACCGGCATGGCTCTCATGTGGTTTACCGGCTTGCCAAAAAACTCCGTCGACAGCTTTCACGACCAGTCATCCGTCTTCTTAAAGAACTACATAATTTCGAGAGGCCACCGCTTCAGACCTCGGGAACCTCTCCCAAGCAAAAGGGTAGAGCCTTCGCTGCTTCATGGAGAAATTTAGGGCATCATGTTCAAAGTCAAAGTCCCAGACAGCATTGCTGTCGACGCCCTTATGAACACCTTGTACGTGCACTCCAAGTTTCAAGATGACCTGTATCGCCACCCGACCAAATTCCGGTCTAACAACTCCATCTGTATGGAAGAAGATACCAAAGCGATAATTAGCAAGCAGAACGCAACGAAGCAAGCGTCGTCTAAGAGCAGGGACACCTGTCCAGAACCACGACAGCATGCCCTAAGCGATAAAGCGAACCCGAAGAAAATCTTCGTCTACATGGTAGACGAGGACAACCTTCTGGGCTCAACAGTCGTGGTCTGAGCCAAGGGATGGAACCACTGGGATATGATGGATGACGAGCAAAAGATACCAGGCGCGTCCGAAGCATCAGGGTCCAAACCGTAAGAACCAGAGAAATACTGCCTTACCACAAAAGCAAGAAGCACGGCACAAAGGAATGCAAAGTTCTAAATGAGCATTTCCTCTCCTCAGTCGCTAGCGGTAAACTGGAAATCGAACCTCCTAAGGTAAAACCGAAGAAAAATAGCTGGAGCAAAAACAAAGACAAGAAGGCTCGAAAGCCCCATGCAAAGGCTCCACGAGCCGAGTAGAAGACAAACGCCGAGGAAGCCGCACCCAAAACACAAGAAAAAGGAGACTCATCCGCCGACGAAGAGCAGCCGAGAAACTGACGGAGAGTCGAATTCATCCTCGCGCGCCCAAGCTCAACAGCAGACGACGAGCCCGGGCTCGCCGAAGAAGATCTGCGTGCGTATATCAACAAGTGACCTACCGAATATGATAGCTTGAGCTCTATTGACTTGCAACACAGATTGAAGCGAAGGAACGTTGTGACCGAGACGACACCATCCAGATCCGTCAGCGCTGAAGACGATGTCGCCATCCCGATACCCAAACGAGCCGGAGTCACCGATGATCCTGACACACACAGCTCGCCCCCAAACAGAGCTGATATGAGAAATCACCTAAACTCAAAGGTCGCTGACCTCCGTTTCAAGCTCCGCAAACCAAAAATCCAGGATCTGCGACAGCAGCTTGGCGCGAACAAAGGTAACCAGACAGGAGAAGCGAAAAATACGCGTTCACCTTACGACCTGCGTTCCCAACTCCAAGGCAAAACAAACGAACGTCATCATGGGAGGCTTTCCCCCATGCGGCGACTCGGTTCGATCCGTCAAAGCTCATCAGCTTCAGGCGAAGACTTCGCAAAAATGGCCATATGTACCAAATAACGACCCTCCGATCACATTCTCGGGGGAAGACGCGCTCGAAGTCCATATGCCGCACAATGACCCTCTCCTCGTCATGCTGGGCATTGGGGACTGCAAAGTGACCAAAGTACTGATCGATACTGGCAGCTCGGTCGATCTTATCTTCCAAAAAACCAACGAGAAGCTGGGAGCCGACCTACATCTCATGAAACCATCTAACCATTCCTTGACCGGATTCAATGGAGTCTCGTAAGAAATGATCGGCACTATCACACTCCCAGTCTACGCTGGTGGGGTTATCCGCATGGTCAAGTGCTCCGTTATCGCGACCGACACACCTTACCACGTTATAGTCGGCACGCCGTGGCTCCATTCGATGAAAGCCATTTCCTCCACGTACCATCAGTGTGTCAAGTTTCCTCGAAACAACGGTCGGATCAAGACATCACGAGGCGACAAATAAGCTGTGTGCGATCTCCTGGTCGCCAATGTCAAAGTCCAGCAATCGATCCCTTGGGTCAACGCCGTTGCGAAGCCTATCCACAAGATATACCCTCAGAAAGTCGAGGTCCTCGAGATGCAGATAGAAGACAATGATCCCAGAAAGATCGTACGAATAGGAGCATACATCTCTTACGAGATGCAGCAAATGATACTTGCCTTCCTCAAAGAAAATGCGTCAACTTTCGCGTGGACCACCTCAGACATGAAATGAATCGACCCGATAATTACCTCTCACGAGCTCAACGTCGATCCCACCTTCAAACCCATCCGACAGAAACGTCGAAAGCTCGGTCCAGAGCGGTCAAAGGTCGTCAATGAGGAAGTCGAGCGATTGCTCGCAGCCGAATCAATCATTGTGGTAAAATATCCCGAGTTGTTTGCAAACCCAGTTGTCATGAAGAAAAAAGAATGGGAAGTGGTGCGTTTGTGTCAACTTCACCGATCTGAACAAAGCGTGCCCTAAGGATATCTTCCCTCTCCCGCACATCGATCGTCTGGTCGAATCAACAGCCAGTAACAAACTCCTCACCTACATGGACGCATTCTCCGGGTACAACCAAATCACGATGCATCCCGACGACCAAGAGAAGACTGCATTTATAACCGACAGAGGAACGTACTGCTATAAGGTCATTCCCTTCGGGTTGAAAAACACCGGCACAATGTATCAATGTCTGGTAAACAATATGTTCGCCGATAAACTCGAAAAAACAATGAAAGTATACATCGATGACATGCTGGTCAAGTCGTTTCGCGCTGCCGACCATCCAACTCACCTGCGCGAGTGTTTTAAAACCTTGAATAAGTATGGAATGAAGCTAAACCCCGCGAAATGCACCTTCGGTGTGACTTAGGGGGAGTTCCTCGGTTACATCGTTACACAGCGAGGAATCGAAGCGAATCCCAAACAGATTTATGCAATTCTCGATCTTCCGAGGCCGAAGAACAGTCGAGAGGTCCAGAGATTGACGGGGCGAATCGTCGCCCTCAATCGTTATATCTCACGATCTACCGACAAATGCCTCCCATTTTACGAGCTACTGCGCGGCAATAAACGATTCACTTGGGACGAGAAATGCGAAGAAGCTTTCTGTCAACTGAAGACCTAACTTACCACCCCGCCGGTTTTAGCTAAGCTCAAACCCGGGGACACGCTCTACCTCTACATCACCTTTTTACCAATTGTAGTCAGCAGTGTACTCGTGAAGGATGATCTAGGCAAGCAAAAACCAATATTTTATACCAGCAAGCGCATGACAGACCCCGAGACGCGTTACCCAACGCTCGAGAAGATGGCTCTGGCAGTCATCACAGCGGCAAGGAAACTACGACAATACTCCCAGTCGCATACAATCAAATTACTGACCAATCATGCAGAACACCAACCAATCAAGACGTTTGTCTAAATGGGCAGTCAAACTCAGCGAGCACGACATCGTCTTTTGAAACCGAACAGCCCTCAAGTCGCAAGTCCTCGATGATTTCATAATCGAGTTGCCGCCAGAGCTCCCGCAAGATCTAATCTTGGCAAACAAAAACTGCATTTTTCACGTTAACTGCTCGTCAACAATCAAGGGATCCGGTGCAGAGGTCCAACTGCAGTCTCCAACAGGCGAAATGATCAGACAGTCTTTCCGACTAGGCTTCGCCACCTCGAACAACGAAGCTGTGTACGAATCGCTTCTTGCCGGGTTGCGGCTAGCAAAAGCCGTCAACGCGAAACGATTAAGTGCTTACTGCAACTCCCAGCTCGTTACGAGCCAATTTAGTGGAGACTATGATACTTGAAACGAACGAATGGATGCGTACTTAAAGGTAGTCCAAGACCTTGTCTAAGGATTCGAGTTCTTCGAACTTATCAAAGTCCCACACGGAGAGAACGTCTGCACAGACGCCTTTGCGGCTCTAGGAAGCAAACTCAAAGACCAAGTTCAACGAATGATTCCCATCCATCAGATAAATAGACTGAGCATTGACATGACCGCCGAGGAACCGCAAGCCGAGGCGACGCACGTCCTTGCGATTGCGCAGTCCATTGAAACAGCACCCAACTGGAGGACCTAACTAATAGACTTCCTAGCACATGGAAAGCTCCTTGGGGAGAAGTGGAAGGCTCGACGACTCAAGGCGCGAAGCTCAAACTACGCTGTCACCGACATCACACTCCACAGTTGGACAGCGAACAAAGTCCTCCTCCGATGCATCCATGGCAAAGAATCATACCTCGTCATGGTCGAGACGAACGAAGGAGCCAGAGGCAACCATTCAGGCGGACGAGCTCTCGCTCTGAAAGTAAAGAACTTAAGTTTTTACTGGCCAACCATGATTACCGTATGCGAGGCATTCGCGCGGAAATGTGACAAATGTAAGAGGCACGCCTCGACAATCCACTGCCCGACTGAAGCGTAGGAACAATGACAGCCCCTTACCCGTTCATGCGATGGGCAATGGATATCATCGGGCCAATGCCTCAATCCCGGCAGAAGCGCTACATCTTGGTACTTACCGATTATTTCACAAAGTGGATCAAAGCCGAGTCTTACGCGTCGATCACCGAGAAAGATGTCCAGAAGTTCGTCTGGAAGAACATTATTTGTCGCCATGGGCTACCTTACGAGATTGTCACATACAACGGCTCTCAGTTCATTGCGCATAATTTTCGCTATTTTTGCATCAAATGGAGAATCCATCTGAACATGTGTACTCCCCACTACCCACAAAGCAACAGTCAAGCCGAGTCCTCAAACAAGACAATCATCGATGGGATCAAAAAGATACTTGATTTAAAGAAGGGTTGCTGGTCAGACGAACTAGATGAAGTCCTTTAGTCGCACCGAACGACGCCCTGAGGCACGACCAGAGTAACGCCTTTCTCTCTCACTTACGGAGTCGAAGCCATGTCACCAGCCGAAGTAGACGTCACCAGCCTACGAAAATCGAGGATGTCGGAGCACGTCGAGCTTAACAGCGAGATGCTGTTTGATGCCCTCGATGCTATCGAGGAGAGGTGTGACCAGATTGAAAACTACTACAACAAGAAAGTTCGATCCCGACCATTGGAAATGGGGGACTTAGTTTTGTGCAAAGTCTTCGACAACACGAAGGAACCAAACACATGCAAACTTGGCGCCAATTGGGAAGGCCCATAAAAGATCATCAAAGTCGTTAAGCCCGGCGTAGATCAATTGGACATTTCAAAAGGCGAGCCGACCGCGTGCTTGGAACTCAATGCACCTCAGACGTTACTATACCGCATAAGCAGAGTCTTGCTTAGACCAAAAAAAAACAAAAAAAATAAAAAATAAAAAACAGAGCTAGCGACTCCAGTCACTCTAGCTCTCCGAGTAGGCCCCCTCACGGTCACCTACTCGGTAAACCAAACTACGAATGGCTTGATCCTCCGGGTAAATAGGTAGCCTTAATCGGTCCAGCTATACATAAAAAAAACCAAGTAAATGCGCTCTTCAGCCACTTTTACTCGCCGAGCAGATGAACTACGGATGGCTTGATCCTCTTCCGAGGTACGTAGACAACCTTAACCGGTCCAGCTATAACTCAAAAACAACATCATCACGATGCCTACATCCCAGCTTTTCAGTATAAGAATGGACCGCGGATCACATATTGGTACTCGTGCAACTTTGTCAAAAATGCCCTGATCAAGCATATTCGGCGAGCTCCGAATGACGAAGAGACGGCCAAGTTCGGTTTCGTGATAATTCCTAGAGCAGGGATCGGCCGACCTAGGCTCTACGGAGCTACTTCGCGACAATCCGAAATCCTTGTCGGCCTAAGTTAAGCGTAACCTCAACAGTTGTTGCGCAGTCGAGGTCACACCTAACCGATGAGCAATAACCAAGCGAGACGAATAAGCTAAACTCGGATAATTTCTTTGCTATCCCGAGCAATAGCCCGAATAGGAGTTTGTTAAATTTAGAACATGATCTAATTTGGAGATCGACGAACTCTAATTAATCCCTTAAGTTTAAAATTCGCAAGGCGACCATTCGTCTGATTAAAAACTTTGAGTTCGACCAAAAATACGCTAAGGCAAAATTCCAACCGGTTTTAAGGTTCATTAAAAGATGGAGCCCCTAAGGCGAACATCGAAACATGTCTTAAACTCTTATACGGTTACAAAGTCAAAGTCGATAGCAACTCCACATGCGGAGTGAACAAAAGGAAAAAAAAGAAATTTATTACAACGAGATGATTACTCCTTAGAAATTGCGGCATCGTCGCAATCGTCACGCATATCCATCTCCCGGACCCGAGAAGTGTTAGTTGACGAAGCTTGGCGACTTGTAGCCTGACGATCCCCGCTCTGGCGCTCTTCCGGATCCATTTCGTTGGCCCTGGCCTTGTCACTTTCGAGAGGTTTTTCTTTGCCACCATCAGAACCGTCAAGACCCGACACGTCGACTTTCTCAGAAGAGTCGGAGAGGTGCCAGATGCGACCTGAATTGACGAGCGAGCGAAGCTGAGCGGTGATCTCGGGACCCATTTCATTCACATTCGATCCGCTCGGATCGAATCCAGCATATGCGTTCTTGTCATAACCAGCGACGAAGTAGGTGAGGACTGTCTCGTCAACGTATTTCGAGCTCAACACCAGTGGAGATAGACAGTAGTTGTCTTGATCAGGCGACCCAGGGTAAAGCCTCTCGGCCTCCGCCTTACGGATCTTTTCTTCCTCTAGAAATGAGTTTATCCTCGCCTGCAGGATCACCTCCCCTTCATCCTTAAGCATTTTCAGGCATTTCCGCGTCCCAAACGCTTGGCTCCAGAGACATCTCGCATCATCGTACGCCTCCAACTTTGCTTCGCGGGCCTTGATCTGTTCGACGCGAGCGATCGCCTTCTTAGCCATTTCAGCGCGAGTCCTCGCTCGTTCACGGGTGACTTCAAGGACCCGAGATCCCCTTAGATGGGTGGCTTGAAAATCCGCGTCTTTGATAATCTTAGCCATCTTCAGTTTGAGTTCAGCCTTCTCTTTGTCGAGCTCAACGAACGCAGCCTAAACCGTTTCCAGCTCTTTGAAAATGTCCTCGAGCTCCTTCGCCCGAGCCTCATCCCGATTAACTGTCTCATCCCTTATGGTTTCCGGGTTGGCGAGTGAGGCCTCGAGCGCAGCAGAACGCTTACGCTGACTTCAACAGCGTCTTGAGCTTCCCCGAGACTGACGTATGTCACCTTGAGCTCGGCATCATACTTCCCGACCAGAGCGTTTATGATGTCGTCAGCCTGCAAGTAAACACCTTTAGCGTAAGTAATGTAGGACAAGACCATCTCACCAAAAAGAAGGGGAAGAGAAACGACTTACCGCCACTTTAAGCCGAGCAACATCCAAGTAAGCATCCCGGAAGAACAACTGATCAACCGTCGAGAGTACCCTTGGATCGGGAATGTCGATACGGTCAATCGAAGGACTAACGCCCGAGGAGTCTGGAACTCCTTCCTCGGAGTCGCCCATCTCCTTTGTTGTTTTCTTCTTCTTCTTACTTCCCTTCTTCTTCTTCTTCTTCTTCTTCTTCAAACCATCGAGAAGAACTGCATCATGCTCAGATGGGGGATCCTCACTTGTCGGATTCTGCGTGTCGGGGTCCCAACCCCCATCGACCTCCTTCTCAGAAAGACGACCGACATCCGCGTCATCTTGAAGGCTTGGAGCATCTTTCGACCCGGACACATCCTCAGCAGATTTGGACTTCTTCTTCTTCCTTATTTTCTTGGCAGGAAGATCTATAGATGATATGTCGTCAACCACATCGAGACCATCGATCTGATTCTCGGTCTCTTCGCTCGCGGTCCCAACCCCCATCGACCTCCTTCTCAGAAAGACGACCGACATCCGCGTCATCCTGAAGGCTTGGAGCATCTTTCGACCCGGACACATCCTCAGCAGATTTGGACTTCTTCTTCTTCCTTATTTTCTTGGCAGGAGGATCTATAGATGATATGTCGTCAACCACATCGAGACCATCGATCTGATTCTCGGTCTCTTCGCTCGCGGTCTCTTAGAACCCCCGACCGATGGGTTGGGTGCACCTGTAGTAGCATTCTCGACGAGAGGAGGAATCGCGTTGCCAGACTGCGCCCCTCCCTCGAGATCGAAGCTATCGATCATGCTCATCAGCGTTGGGAGGATCCTCCTCGCTTCTCTCTGATAGCTTGGGAAAGATCCGGAAGTCCTTTCATCGCGAATGCTTGGTTGATCACTCGATGCTCCCCTGTCGAGAAATAATTAGATCTCTTCTTTCCGGGTTTGTCCTGGTAACGAAATTCCTTGTCTCAGTCACCTGCCCAAGAAACAACTTAAGTAACATGCTACGTTAAAGATAAACCAAAGTGAGTAAGGTCCTCCTTACCTCGATTAATACGATCTATCGCGCGTTGGATCATCTCCTCGCTGATATCCGGCCAGTTACGATGACCCAACTCGACTAGAACTCGGGCAATAAAGAAAAACGACGGTGGAATATCAGCAACGGTTAAGTAGGAGTTGGGATGCGGATCTGCACAAAAAGAAGAAACACTTAGATTAAACACAGATTAACAGCGATCGAGACGAGCTAACTACTCGCTACACTGTTCCAATAAGTTCTAAACTCGTTGTTAGGGGGATCGAAGAAGGCAAACTGGTTAGACTTAACGAAGAAGTAGAAGCCTTGCCAGTTTGGGGTCTTATCCGGGTGACCAGTGATGATGTTGTAATTATGCCTCATCCTGACCGAGAACAGACCATGGTGTAAACGGGATATGGTCGTCAACTGCTCGAACACATAAACACATAAGGAGACTCCGATCTCAGCCGCCATGACCATAAGTGCAACCATGATGCGAAACGCTCCGTTTACCATCTGACTTAAGGAGAGATCTCGACGCAAGACATACGACGTCACGAGGCGAGGTAACGGAAACCAAATCTTGGTATCACCCTCAAAGTAGGACTCATAGACGCATTGATAACCAACCGGAGGTGACCATGGGCGCTGATTCGCGGTTGGGATTAAGTAGGTTACGCGCACGGCATTGCGAGCTATGAGTAAAGCCTCCACCGACTTCGCAGTCGACCGTGTTCTCTCTGTGTTTGTCCATGACTGTGTACTAACATGACGAAGCATTTCTTGAGGAATCGCGGACTCCCGCTCAAAGACCCCCATACCGCTGTAATGCGTTGGAACCTTCGGACGAGAGTCTTCCTCTGCCAAACCGGCGCTAGCTCGGCTAGTTCGAGTAGATCGAGCTAGCCCAGACTGAGCAGGGCGAGATCTAGGAGGCGGCTACGAACTTAGGACATCTTACTTGTGGATCATTCATCATCTCCGCAGCAAAATTCCCATCGTCTTCTCCTCTGAGCTCCCTCTCCGAGTCGATGACCAAAAGCCTCTGAGCTAAATCAAGACCAGCTGAATCCCTTAACGCTTCCCGGTGTTCCAGGTCAAAATTATCCAGTAGCTCACCAGTCGTTTCATCTCGAGCAGGATCCGATGCAGTCGCAATCTATTTCCCTTTTTCCTCACGTTTCAACCTCTTTCGCGGACACATCTTACCGATAGAAAAAAGAAGAAGTGATGAGAATGAAGAATAGATAAGTATTTATAGAAAAAGGAGGGGGCACGACTCCTGGAGTCATTAATTAGGTCTAATAAAGCCTAATTGGGCTTCTAGTTTGCTCGCGACTATTCGCATTCCGACCTAAATGGGCCTTAACTCCCAAAAACCATCCATCTCCCCACAACTGTTCACACTTTCTCCCGCGCGTAAGGACGAGCTAGGGACTTACCGAGCTAACGACTCAACAAACACACTGAAGCCAATCTCCGAGCTAACAACTCAGTAAGCATGTCGAAGCTAAGCTCGAAGCTAACGACTCAGCAAGCACACTGAAGCCAATCTCCTAGCTAACGACTTAGCGAACGTGTTGGAATCCAAGCGACGATCTGATAGCATGACGAATGCAACCGACTATCACCCAAAGGAGCATCAGAGCGTACTAACCAACCCTATTGTTCAATGGACCAGATTAACAAGATCCGTCCTGAATTAAGTCATAACTCGGCAATGTATCTGGGGGACTTACTGTAGGAGGTGGAATACTCCCCTTTACAAGGCCCACTGAATAATAGGCTCGGCCCACACGGGCTCCGCCTCAGCGAGGTAACACTTCGCCGATTAGTGACTAACTTGGCTTAACTCGGATAATCCCCGCGATTAACTGAGTTAACAATGATTAGGCGAGGTACTTACCTTAGCGGGCCGACAAAGGCCCATTCGGCGAAAGGCCCTCCGTACACGCGACCAGCTCGCTAGGTCAAGAGAATACTGCTATAAAAGGAGGAGAGAAGGCAACAAGAAGGGAATCCGAAATCAGAATCACTCGCAAGGCGGCTAAAATTAGGGTTTTCACTCTTATACTTTCCTTGCGACTTGTACGGCACGGTTGAGCTCTCTGAGCGACCCCACCTCGCCTCTCATTTCCTCATTTGTAAACCGAACTCTTTCATCAATAAAACTACTTTTCCACTCATATATAGTAAAAATGCCTTTGAAATAACCCACAGACGAGTCCAGTCACTCACTTACTGCGGTTCCTCGACTAACCACACCCTCCTCTCTCTCTTTCATTCCTCAATCGATCTGTACTATGAATATCGGTGGTTGTTTCATCGCCAGTTCTCACAACATGAAGAGTTTGTTCTGATCAATACTGATGAGATGCCAGAGTAAGATCTCAGATTCTAAGTAGTTGTGTTTCGATCTGAGTTTCTTTGTTTCTGTGCTAATGTCTTTATCTTTTTATCTTTAGATTTGGATTTCCTTACTGATTCTTAAGTTAAAGTTGTATGCTTTAACTTGATTCTTAATAAACTTAATGGATTTCCAGAATTCATCGAGAACATCTCATGTTCGTCTTTAAGTTTCAGATGACACATAATTCTCCAAGAACAGCTTGTTAGGTTCGAAGTCTGGCCAT
Source organism: Eruca vesicaria subsp. sativa (assembly GCA_932364175.1). Lineage (NCBI taxonomy): Eukaryota > Viridiplantae > Streptophyta > Magnoliopsida > Brassicales > Brassicaceae > Eruca > Eruca vesicaria. The sequence continues at coordinate 17,275 of CAKOAT010180044.1, forward strand.
AAGACAACGATCATGGTTTGTCTCTGATCTTCCATATCTCAATTCGATAATTTAATCCTTTTCCAAGTCTTAGAAACACCAAAGCCTCTGTCTTTGCTCTGTTATTGGTTAAAGTTTTTCTTTTTGCCATATTCTTGGCTAAAATTTGGCTTTTTTCCCTGTTATGTTTCACCTCTATGATCTATGTTACAATTTCAAGTCTTTGAGAAGCGAAGGTATGCCTTCTCCTTCGGTCGGCAATTTGATGGTTTATCCATCCTTTGAACTGTGGCTTTATATCTTCTATTATCACAGAGATGTAGACTACAGGGAGAACCACATATATGATGAACGAAGTGATTATCTGGTGGTCTTTTGAATTCATGGAAAGAGATGAAGAAATATGTTTCTGGGTTACAATAATGTTCTGGAAGAGCAGGTTTGAAACTTTGATCTTCTTGTTATTTAAGTACATGGTTCTCTGTTGATTAAGTTACTGTCATTATGTGGAACAGTATACCAACAATGAATCTGTTCGAGATGGTAAACTAATCTGTACTCTTGTATCTCTTTGTTTAAACTAGTTTTAGGAAAATTAGAACAAATGCAATGAACAAGTCCTCATCGAAGGAAGACACTTGGAAAACTTTCTTCTGGCACCTCTTCTAGCAATAAGATAATAATTTTTTTTTGTTTTATTTTCTTCCTCTGTTGCATAACGACATTGGGGGATCAAGTTGAATAATTCTTAAAATTAGTTTAATCTTTTATCTTAAAATCCTTACTTGTGTGTTCTAAAAGATGTGTGTGTGTATATCCAGGGAGACGTGGAGGATATAAACGTCGATTTGACTGAACAGAAGAAAGCCAATGACATTCATTCCATCAGAATCCACAACCTTTAAACTTCCGTGACGTTCTTTAAGTAATATATGCTAGGGAAACTTTATATTTTGTTATGTAACAAAGTTTAAAATGGGTACATGTTTCTTTAAATATATGTTGAATTAATCTTCGTTTGTGGATATGGATTAAGCTCAAGGGGAACTAAAGGGTTTTAAATATCAAAACGACAACAATCATAACAAAGCCAAGGAACAAATTTTGATTTTTTAAATATGGAGTAATGCAAAATTGAGTATTTCTTAAACTAAACTCTAAACAAATTTCAATTTGTAATTTTTTTGTTTATTTGTGTGTTTTGTAGTTTTTATATAAAAAAATGAAACCCTAAACCCCAAAACTTAAGCTTAACTCTATTCCCTTAACTCCAAATATACTTCAAATTTAAAAACTCTAGATTTAAACTTTACATTATAAACACTAAATCTTAAATCTAAACTTTTATTTTTTAAAACTTAACTATGAACTTTAGTTTAAAACCACAAACACTAAATCTTTAAATCTACACCCTAAATCTAATGCCCTAAACCCCAAACTTAAACCTTGTAAGTTTAGGTTAATTATAAGTCTTAACATTAAATCACATATCTCATATATATGTCTTAATTATAAGTCTTAACATTAAATCACATATTTCATATATTATATATAATAGTTTAGGTTTTAAAATGTTTAGTGTGATACTATTTATATGGAGTTTGGTGTACTTCAAACATTAAACCCTAAAACTTACCCTCAAACCTTTTATTATAATTCAAACCCTAAATTATAAATACAATATCTAAATTTTGAACTCAACCTTTAATCAGAACTTTTACCTATATGAGAAATCCTTTATATTTAACTAATGAACATTAAAAACAGTATATAACACAGAAAATAAAATAAAACAAAATAATCTCACTGCATAAATACTAGGGAAGTTAACTCAAAGAGTATGAATTTTATTACTTATTATCACAACCATAGAAAACTTTTTTTTATTACTACTTTTTTTTAATACCCAGCTTGCCTTTTTTTTACGTTGTGAGAAAAAAACATATTTACAAGAATGCCATTACTTTTTTTGTGCCACATAGGCAAAAAATCGGCTCCACGTAAGAATCCGACATAAAACTCAGCTGTAATACGATATGAACTTCGTTACGGCCGAGATATAGGTGCGTTGCGGCTGACTTAAATAATCTAGCTGACTTATGAGAAATAAGCTGAGTTATGAACATAACTTAGCCAATCGTTACAGCTGATTTGAAAAAATCTGACTGGTTTATGTGATAACGGCTGAGTTACGGTCACGTATTACGACTGACTTATACATCAGCGGGCTGATTTCTGGAAAATCCGGCTGAGTTCTAGTTACCATACGGCTGAGTTAACTATCGCGGCTGGTTAATTGATCGTCGACAGGCCGAGTTATGAGATTTTTTTACAGCTGAGTTATATTTAATCAGCCGTAATAAAATGAAGTAACAGTAAACTTAGCTGATTTACGGCTGACTTATTAGCGAAAGATTAATTACTAGAATACCATTCATTTGCCGGCTGGTTTATTTGACGATACAGCTAACTTATTGCATTTCATCTTTGTTATGGCTGATTATTAATAAAAAAATTAATTACTATAATAGTATTCACGTTTTGACTGACTTACGGTGTACTTGGTGGCTGACTTATTGTGGCTGACTTAAATGTTCGTTTGGTGGCTGAATTACCGATTTTCCATGTCATCATCCATGCCAGCTTTTATTTTCCATGTCATTACTAACTACAACAACGAAATTAGGGTTTATGTTACAGACGCCGCTCTCTATTCTTCACCTTCTTCTCTTTCTCTAAAATCTTATGGATCGAGTAATTATTGTTTCAGGTAACTGAATTAAGAAAAACAGATATGTATTCACACCCGGCAGTAGAGGATGTATTGTTCTATATGCAGATGAGAAAACAACACACGACGAACTCGCAAAGTCAGTATTCGATGATTACGGATTGAATGAGTCGAGTCATCAGATTCAGCTAAGCGACCAGTTCTCGAATAAAGCTTTCAAAACAATGGCTCACGACACGCCACCAGTTTACGTCTCCAACACTCGTCAATTTCAAATATTTGTAAGCCTAAGGAAAACCGCAAGATTACGTCTATGTGTAGAGATTACAGAGAACGAGGACGATGAGATCAGCCGGAAAGACAGAGCGGGAGAGAAGAGTACTATATTATACAGTTTCAGCTCAGAAGCAGAAGTCTCAGAAGTTGAATCTAGATACGATGGTTTTAGTTTGGAGGAGGAACATAACGACAATGAGAATAACTTCACTAATATGTTGGACGGAGAAAAACAGAAAGATGTTGGAGAAGATGAAGAAGGCGAAGAAGACGGTGAATTTGATAGCTGATTTGATATGTTCGACGACTCAGATGGTGCGTCATCTGAAGATGATAACTTTAGCTCATATGGTGAGTCTCTAGCACAAGATGAAGATTCACTGACACTACCGCCTAAAAATAGATCTTAGACGACTAAAACTTCTTACAATTAGACCGGATCTAAAGGGGATTCAGAGGTTCTAAGGTTGGAGATGTCTTCGTTAAACCTTGTTGTTGGTCAACGATACCAGAGTAAAGCTGAGTTGGAAAGACGACTGAAACTTCTTACAGTGAGAGATCAATTTGATTTTGATGTGGAAACATCCAATCCAGATTTACTCATTGTTAAATGTTGGGTTGGTGGATGTCTCTGGAGAGTTCGTGCTTCAACACAAGGAGATTCCCTGACATTCTATGTTCGTAGTTACGATTCCGAACATACATGTTCTGTAACTGAGCGTTCTAATCGATCTCGACAAGCAACACCAGATATTTTAGGAGAATTGTACAGAAAATTTCTCGGCGACGTTGGTCCGGCCGTTCGACCTACGAGTGTGGGAATAGCTCTTAATAAAAAGTTTGGTCTCAAGGTAATTGTTGTAGTAAGGCTGACTTATATCAACGTTACAGCTGAGTTATATCTACACTTTGTGGCTGACTTATATTAACGTCTGGCTGTCCTAGTTAAGTGATAGTCTGAGTTATATAAACTTCGAAGGATGAGGCTGAGTTAGTTGAATTATCTAGCTGGTTTATTTAAACTTCAACGTTTCGGCTGAGTTAGTTAAGTATATGGGCTGGGTTATTTATACGTTACGGCTTTGTTATTTAAGTTATCCGACTGAGTTATTTATACGTTCAAGCTGAGTTACTTAAGTGATTTGGCTGAGTTATTATTTGTATTCATTTGGGCAAATGGATTATTGAAAATCATATAAGACTGAAATTTTCAAGGGAAATCGATATGGGAACACCTGAGAGTGGTTTTGAAAACTTGCCTTCTTACTTATTCATGATAAGAAGGGCAAATCCTGATACAATAACTCGTCTTCAAATCGATGAGTTTGGAAGATTCTTGTATGTGTTCCTTGTGTTTGGTGCGAGCATAAATGGGTTTCCTTTCATGCGCAAAGTTGTGGTTGTCGATGGTACATTTCTTAATGGCAAATACAAAGGGACGCTTCTAACATCACTAGCTCAGGATGGTAACTTTCAGATTTTTCCAATCGCCTTCGGTGTAGTTGATACAGAAAATGACGATTCGGGGAACTGTTTTTTACGCAACTAAAAGTTTTGATTCCTGACGACAAGGATCTTGCGATAATCTCAGATAGGCATAACTCGATTGGGAAGGCTATTCGAAATGTGTATCCGTTGGCTTCTCGAGGAATTTTCACGTACAATTTATATAAGAACATTTTGGGACGGTACAAAGGGAAAGATGTATTTCGTCTGGTGAAGAAAGCGGCAAGATGTTTCAGGATGCCTGACTTTAATGCAATGTTCAAGGAGATTGAAGCTATTAATCCTGAACTTCATGGGTACCTCCAAAGAGCCGATGTCAAACTGTGGGCGCGTGTTCATTTCCCAGGCGAAAGGTACAATTTGATGACTACGAACATAGCGGAATCAATGAATAGAGCATTATCAAATGCTAGAGGTCTTAACCTTGTTCGACTACTAGAATCGATACAGGGTTATGATGACCAGATGGTTTGCTGAACGGAGAGTGGATGCTGAATCGCAGCGAACCATGCTTACACGTGCTGTAGAGAAACTACTACTTATAAGTCAGCCGTACTTATTAAATAAGCCAGCCGTATCATTTAATAAGTCAGGCTAAGTAGATATCATAACTCAGCCGTATTAATAATAAGTCAGCCTAAATACATTTCATAAGTAAGCCGTATCAATGATAAGTCAGCCTAAATAGATGTCATAAGTCAGCCTTATATTTTAATAATTCAGCCTAAGTAGATTTCATAACTCAGTCTCTAATGTTTTTCATTGTTCATTTTTTATTTATAATAAGATCGTGTTACTACCGCGAGACTGTTGACTGTACAAAGGATCGATACTCATCACACTGAAGTTACATATGTTGAGTCTTTGCATGTTGTTAACTTGGAAAGGAGAAAGTGCACATGCCAGCGTTTCCAGCTAGAGAGATTACCATGTTTGCATGCAATTGCAGCTGCGGAGTCCAGGAATGTTTGTCGTATATCCCTGTGCATTCCTTACTATACTAGCGCTTATTTGGTGAGCGCATACGCCAATTCAGTCATGCCGGTTGATTCGGCGCTATCAGTTCCAGATAACGTGGTTAACCTAGCATTCTTCCTCCGTCTATTCGTCTTCAGCCAGGAAGGCCTAAGAAAAATAAGATGAAATTTGCTTTAGTGGTTGCACTTGAAAACAAACGTCCTAGGAAAGAACACACATGTTCTCGTTGTAGACTGAGTGGACATAATGTGAAAACTTGTCCGATTTAAAAGTGTTGTATTGCTATGTAGACTAGGTTGTATTACAGCTGGGTTATTGATTTTACTGTTTCTAATTATGGCTGAGTTATTGACATGCTAGCACTGAGTTATAGTTCTACTACGGCTGAGTTATAGTATACTGCAGCTGAGTTAAATAAAAGTGTAAGTTTAATAAAAGGCTGAGTTAGAGTATACCGTCGCCCAGTTAAATAAAAGACTGAGTTATTAATATACTGTGGCTGGGTTAATTAAAAGGCTAAAGTTAACTAAAAGGCTGAGTTAAATAAAAGGCTTAGTTAATAATTTACTGCCGCTGAGTTAATAATATTACAGCGGCTGAGTTACATAAACGCTACGACGCAACCTTTCTAATTACATTTGAAAACCAAAGTTATCAGGTCCAAATTCTTCAAACATATCCACGAGAGTAAACTATACTCTGGTTAGAATCCAATCAGGCTTCTGTCCACCAAGCGCCCAATTCCTCTTCAACACTCGCATTTGATGACAAAATATCGTTCTGGCTACGCGATTAAAATTCTCTCAAACTTCGTAATTACGCTTCGGATCACAAGTGTTATTTCGCTAAAAAATAAATAAAATAACATAATGAATATTAGAAACATAACAACTGTTAATGGCGGCTGAGCTATTGACATGCTACGACTGAGTTTTCTTTAGGATAAATTTATTGACATGACACGGCTGAGTTATTGACATGGTAAGGCTGAGTTAATGACATGGTACAGTTGAGTTATTCATTCTCTTACGGCTGAGTTATTTAGTTCATGAACGGTTTCCCAAAAATACGAAACACGAAACCTTGCATGCCATGCCAGAAACATGAAAGGTCGCCTTCTCGAAAACAGAAGACCCCTTTTCAACTCTTTATATAAACACGCTACTAGTTCACCCTTGTCGACACAAACTGATTATCTTATAAAATGGAAGGTTTCCCGATTCTCTACCGGCTGAGTTATTGAAATTGACGGCTGGGTTATTTATTCCCTACAGGCTTAGTTATTGAACTTTCAGCTGAGTTATTGAAATTGACGGCTGGGTTAATTATTATATATCGGCTGAGTTATCTTATATAGAAGAGACTTAAACTGGAATAAATAGAGTACATTACAAGTCCAAAAGAAGCAGAGTACATTACAAGAGTTATGAAAAGGAAACAAACCAAATGACCTAGCTAGTACATTCATTACAACCTTAGGTAGTACGACCGGTGAGACGAAGGGACGACGAAGTTGAGCCAGAAGCAATGTCACCTGCAGAACAAGACAAAACAAGCAAGTTAAACCAGAAGCAATGATTGTAAAAAGAACACTCTTTGCAATTCAACTCCAACACAAAAGACTCACCACTCTTTCTGGTCAAGTATTTGCTCAGTATTTCAGAACACTCTTTGCTTTCTGGACATACGCATATCAATGGAGAAGTTTTCCCATCTCCAGCCACATTGAACACAATTAAGTTTCCTATGTCATATCTGTTATCAAAACAGAACTTTCACGAACCTTTTCTGATGTAATATATGCCGTCTGATTCGTTGAATCGCAAACTCACATTCCATGAGTTTCCCTCTTTGTTCACTAGTATTGTCTCTTGGTATTGTTTTTTTCAAAGCAGTAGAACGCGTAGCTGCCACATGAAGATGCTGCAAACACAGAACGTTAAGATGCTGCAAACACAAGTTTGTCTTCTTTTAGATTTGAAATAGAGACACAAAACGTAAACTACTCACAAGTTTGTCTTCTTTCAGATTTGAAGGAGTGACCTCAGTCAAAAAACAGTAGTCGAATGAGAAAGAAGACATTGCCCATGTTCCTCCTGAAACATAAGAAACCATTTTCCACGTCAAAAAAATCTCACAAGATTGCTATGCTATTACAGTGAACTTTGATTGAAGAATCACCCGCAGCATCATCATCCGCGTTGGCTTCCTCCTTGATTATGTGAGGATGTGTATACTGAATCTCACAACAGCTAGGACCAAAAGGAGTGACATGAAACACCATGCCTCCTTCGAGTTTGAAAATGGCAATGTCACCGATTCAAAGGTCATGTGCTGTGGTGATATCTTCCCAACCTACGGTGAGTCTCCTGCCTTCTTGTATCACTTCCCAAGTGTTATCTGAAGTGTCCGATCTTAGTTTCCATGTTGCTTGGTTCGTCTTCCCTTCTATGTGCTTTGAGAAGAAGGCAGGTGGTATTGTCTGCAAGTCAGAAAAGGCAAAGTTAAGCAAAACACAAAATTAGGAACCTATACAGAGGAAAAAGAGTGTGTATACCACGCCACTCTGGAAACCAGTAAGCAGAGGCTGGAAGAAATGAGGTTCATGCGGAATCGCCATCTGCAAACAAGAAACGAATGTAAGGCTGAGTTTTTGAGATTCAAACAGAGATCGAGTTCAAACCGTAATCGAGTAAAACCAAAATCAAAACGTACAACGAAGAAGTCAAGATGCAACCTAATCTAAATCAAGAAAAATTAACAAGTTTAAGGCTTCGATCTACCTTGAGTACACGAAGAAATGAAATCGCCTAAAAGTGTCGCTGAGAGCTTTTTTCGTGAGAGAGATACTGAAACGTCGATAATGATTTTTTATTTTCCAAAGCCGTATACATTATTCCACCGATCCAATCATATCATGCCATGTCTATTTGTTGATCTCTTAAAATATTACAGAGAAATTGAAATTAGCGGTTGGGTTATTGAACTTTAAGGCTGAGTTTTTGAAATTAGCGGCTGGGTTATTGAACTGTAAGGCTGAGTTTTTGAAATTAACAGCTGGGTTATTGAACTGTAAGGCTGAGTTTTTGAAATTAACAGCTGGGTTATTGAACTTTAAGGCTGAGTAAATGAAATTCACGGCTGAGTTATTGAACTATAAGCCTGAGCTATGTTAAATTAAGGTTGGGTTATTGAAATTAACGGCTGGGTTATTGAACTTTAAGGCTGAGTTATTGAAATGAACGGCTGAGTTTTTGAACAATACGACTGAGTTATTGAATTGTACGGCTGGGTTATTGAACTATAAGCCTGAGTTATGTTAAATTAAGGCTGGGTTATTGATAAACGACACATGACTACATTAAGGAATAGTAGCAAAATATGCCCACAAATAACACACAAACCACCACATTTCTTACACATCGCACCTCTGATTCCGTCTTGATTCCTTCAAACTCTTTCTCCAACCGACCGAATTTAGCCCTAACATCGGTCAAGTCTTTGTTCATGTCACTCATTACTAAATTTATATCCTCAACCTCTTCTACCAAACACTCATTAGCCCATTTGAATAAATGTCTTTGCTTGCATTAATATAATCAGATCTCAGTAGCACGAAATGAATATATGGCAAATAAGAACAAAATTTAACCTTATTATATCCTCTTGCACAACAATAGTACAATCTTCCTGGATTTTTAGCTGATCCGGATGTACATATCTTTGAGGCTGTACCCCACCAACACTGTTTTGGCGTTCCTCTCTCCCCATTCGTATGTACTCGGTTTACATTTCCTGATGAGATAATGTTAGAGGAGGAAGACATTTTTCTTTAGAATCCTAATCCCCACTTTTTCTTTTGAAAAAGTTGCTTTATTACATCGTTATATAGAGCTGCGCCAGGTCTGGGTTAGAATATTTTCAAGTTTCCGCACAAACATATTTTCAAGTTCCCGCCCAACGGCTGAGTTATTGACATGTTACGGCTGAGTTTATGTTTAGGATAATTTTATGTTTTAGGTTTAGGGTTAAGTATTTGGGGTTTACGGTGTAGGGTTTATGGTTTAGGTACCACTGTAAAATATAAGAAATTACACAAATTCAGTTAAAAAAAAATTATATGGTACTTTGTATTTGGTGCGTTCAACACCTATATAGTTACATAAGGTTTTAAGTATTTGTAAGACAACTTATACCTCAAGATCATGGTCAATCCGAAACTTGTAAATTCAATGAAGTATACACATTGTGTTGATTACATATTCATCTAAAACTGAGAATATTAATTTATAATAAATTTTAAAGTACATTTCCTAATATTAAGGTATGTTTGTGGTATGGCTGAGTTATACAAGGTGAGACGGCTGGATTATAGAATTGTTGCGGCTGGGTTATAGTAAACATTTTTGATTTTAGGGTATATTTGTGGTATGGCTGAGTTATATACGGCTAAACGGCTGGATTATAGAAACGTTGCGGCTGAGTTATATAAAATATACCATTAGCAAAAATATACAAATCGTTCAAAGGCTACTCAAACTGTGAATACATGTCACTTCCTCCTTCATCCAGGATCTCTGCTGCCATCTTCACCCGTATACCTTGAATATTCCTATCATTTATCCTAGCAAAAGTCACGTCAAGCGCTAAGCATTCCACAAACTTCAATGCATACATTCCACAATCACCAACTTGGATCGATGTTTTGGGGAATGTAATCGTCTTTCCTCCTTCGGAACGAAAACTGCTTCTTTCTGTGTTTTCGGAATTTGGAAGGAATATTTTTATTCAACATCGTAGGTAGCATTTGCATAAGAGGCTTAAATGCATCAACCATTCTCTTTTCACTTTCGTCTGTGACCTGTCAATCTTCTCCTTAATCAGATCCACGTGAAACACCAACCAATGATCGCCTCCAGTTTGAAGCACTCCGTACAGGTGATCCACATCCTCATACCACTTCAAGTTGTAGAACAGGCTGCGGGTATCCTACCGTTTATTAACTCTTCATAGCCATTACCGGTGAATTTCATCCGCTTAGGATTGAGCTTGTACTGCTGGTAATCGCGAACCCAATATCTGAGAAAACAGACGTCAATAAATGCAATGCGCTTGGACCAGAATGGGCTGGGATCTCGCATGGACCTTTTGATGTGGATTCACAGAAACGCACTAACATGCTACGCAAAAACACAAAATCAAGTCAATATAATAGAATCTATAACTCAATCGTACCAAAACATATAACTCAGCCACATAGTATACTAAACTCAGCCACAAAGTATACTATACTCTGCCACATAGTATACTTAACTCAGCCGTAAAGAATAATAAACTAAGGTACTTAGTCTTCTTTAACTCAGCCTTAAAGAGAACGTAACTCAGTCACATAAAATTTATAACTCAGCCGTAAGGAATACTTACATCATCATACAGCCATCCATATCGAATGTCTTTCCACGGTCTTTCAGTGATGATGATTCTGTAGAACTCACCCTCATGGGCCGCTGTTGGGATAGTGGGAACGTCTTTATGTTTCTCTAGGTGTTCCTCAAGTTTATCCCATTTTGCTGGATCAACCGGTGCTAAAGGATCATATATTACTGGTGAAGGTAATAAATTCTTCCTCATGCACGTCGTTACATTGTCTCCAATCTTAGGAAAACCTGGTGCTGGAGGAGCATTATCAGCGAGTTGCAATGAACACCCAGTTGCAGATAACTAAACATTTTTCTCCCGATATTGTTTTATTCTTTCTGATCCTATCCTCTTCACAGACTTTGGAAGCACTTCGTCTCGTGTTGCGAGAAATTCGTCAGTGATATCCGCAAGCTCACTGTCGGCTTGAATCTGATTTGGCTGAGGTACATGTATTGTTATTAGACCGCGACGCGTACTTTTGTGACCGGTTTCTGTAACTCAGCCTTTTCTTTCTTCTTCAACTCAGTCGCCTTCTTTTCCTCAGCCTTCCGTTGCCTTGTCTCAGCCGCTTTTTTTTTTCTTTTTTTCAGCCGCCTCATTCTTCTTTAACTCAGCATCTTCTTTCCTACTTAACGCAGCCGTTTCGTTATTCTTGGGAGACGCATCCTTCTTTCCTAACTCAGCCGCCTCTTTGTCCTTCTCTTTAACCTCATCTCCTTTTTGTTTTAACCTTATCCTGTTCCCGCGTCCTAAGGCTGGGTCCTTTGCAGGAGAAATACCAACGGAATCAACAGTGTCTCCCAAATTCTTAGCAGGTGTACTATGGCCAGAGGCCTTAGCTGGTGGACTATTGACTGACTACTGCGGAAAAAGGTTCGGCGGTGGCGGTGGCGGTGATGGTGATGGCAACGTTAAAGATTGTTGGGGATCTTTAGAGAAGTACTCGTCCACTGCAACTCTGACTAAATTAGGAATGTTCGTATAAGTGGACTCGATATCTCTGGACTCGATTCTGGATAACCGCGCGTCGAAGTTTTCGAATCTGTTCTCGTGGCTGTCTATTTTTGAGACAATTCTATCCAGAGTATACATTATTCTCAACATTATCGGATTTTCCCCAATATCATCCTTACCTTCCTTCTCGTAAGCACCCTTTCCCTCCACAGCAGCTTCATCATCTTAGGAGCTGCTCACTTTCTTCTGCTTCTTAATGGGTGGCTCAGCCTTTTGACGAAACACCAAAAACCTTTGCGTTTGTTTTGGTTTCGTTTCATCTGTGTTCCCCAAAAACCTCTAACAAACCGACATGCATATATGTTTGTTATCAAGTTAACGAGTTGCGGGTCATCTGCTTCATCCGGCCACTGAGGAAACATCTCTTCTACGGAGTCCTTCGTAACCATTTTTCTCACGCGCACCTACAAAATCAGCCACCGAATACATAATAACTCAGCTATCATAGTACTAATAACACAGCCATAAAACAATAAATAACTCAGCCGTTAAAAACTAATAACTCAGCCACAAAGTACCAAAAACCCAGCCACCATGCCACCATATAAACACTATCTCAGCCATCAAATAACTAATACCAAAAAATCCAGCCACTATGTACATACTAACTCAGCCATCAAAACTAATACCATGAGGCTGAGATATTGTTTATATGGTGGCTGGGTTTTTGGTGCTTTAATACTACTTCTATGTGTTCATAAAACAACTAATAACTCAGCCATAAAATAACTAATAACTCAGACACTTTATACATGCTATCTCAGCCATCAAATAACTAATACCAAAAACCTCAGCCACTTAAGTACATAAGTACTTATAACTCAGCCAACAAATAAATAATAAATCAGTTGACACCTTACCTCGCCATGTTTTTTAATCTCCTCAGTAGTGACAGTATCAAAACTGAACGTGTATGCTTTCCACCCCATCGAAAAAGTGGAACTTCTTGATCATTGACCACTCTCCCAAAACGCTCTCCAAAAGAAATGACAGATTCATACGCCCAAACCAACAACACGTCCTTCAAACCACTTATGGTGTAAGTCCTTCCTTGTGGATTCAACATCTTAATTGAGTCAACAAGAACTTCATATGCTGTCCGCCCCCATGGATACATCATCATGGCTTCATCGTCGAATACTATTTTTGCACTTTCAAACGGTATCCTAGAATTATGATGCAAAGCATAAAGTCCCATGGCTTGAAGAAGTAACAGCCCTAACCATTTACGCTTTTCAAAACTCCAGGCCGGACATACCTCTAATGCTGCCCTCAGTTAATCTAACTTGGGTCCCACCCCAAGCGGCAGATTCAACTCCTCCCAAAACGCTTTGTATTGGTCATGTTTAAAACTTTCTGTTGGCACTGGATCTGTGTTTAACCCAGTGATCTCACCAAATTCAAGTAAGCTAAACCTGATAGGTTCATCACCAACTAGACTCCAAATCTCTTTCATGTATACTCAAAGCTGTCGACATAGTAGATAGTGGACAGTCCTACCAGACCACACGCTTTTGCGTTCAGCTAGCTTCACAATAATTCCAAGAGGACCCTGCCTCATGTGATCCCACACATCCCGTCCTATTGCTTCTCTGACGTTAGGGATATCTCTCATCTGAAAATTGTGATTAATCTCTTTATTTTCTAGATTAGAAGCCCCTTCATCGTAAAGTCGTGGAGGATAATCCCGTGCTTGATCTTCAGAAATAGCCATCTGATCCTAAAACACATATATAGATAAATCAGCCGCAATAGTAACAAAACTCAGCCACAACATAATAAATAACCCAACCACCATATAACGCATTCGTAATAGAAACAAAACTCAGTCGAAACATAATCAATACCTCAGTCAAAACATAATAAATAACTCAGCCACATCATAAATAATAAATAACTCAGCCACAACATAATATATAACTCAGGCACACCATAATCTATAACTCAGCCACATCAACCAATATCTCAGCCAAAACATAATTAATAACTCAGTCGGATCATAAGCAATAACTCAGCCACTTCATAAATCAAACTCAACTTAGCCACACTATACAATAACTCAGTTACAACATAATATATAACTCAGACACGTCGTAAATCAAACTCGGTCACAATATTCAGGCACAACATACCAGAGAAGATGAGAAGATGATGTCGTAGATACGATTACGTCAAAACATTTGAGGAGAAGAGGATGTCGACGAAGATGATATCGAAGACGGTTAGGGTTTAACGAGGTTGACGAAGAGGATAACAGAGATGATTTACGATATCGGAAAAAGTTCGATACGAGGGTATTAGTTGTGACGAAGATGATTTCGTGATTTCGTAATCGGTTAGGGTTTAACAAAAGTTGTGACGAAGAAATTGTGACATTAAGACTTTTTTTTTGTTCTCCGGAGATATGGGACTGTTCATTTTCCAGTGTAACTGTTGATGACACAAATTAGTGATGTGGATTGTCAAATTATGATGTGGATTTAATAATTAAAATTTGTATCAATGGTAACAAAATTAAACAAGGGTGTTTATTGTAATTTACTAAGAGTCTAAAAACATTCTAGTAATTTTTAGAAAATATATATTGTCCTAGTCATATACAAGCTTTTGTATATCATTCTAGTAATTTCCTCTAAATACTATCCATTGGATTAGACTCAATCTAATGGACCAAATTCCTTCCTTCTTATTTTTGTCACTTGTTTTTCAATGGATGATATGTTGGTGTGGATAACCAAGTTATAATTGGAACCGTCGATTGAATATAATCTAAGGGAAAAAATTTATTTATTTAACGGTTTTTCTCTGTCCTCTCTCGATCGAATTAAACGCTCAGCTACTCTTGCCCGAAAAAAATGATGAGATACTCCTGTCCGAAACTGCCCGGATTTGGAATTTAATATATCTTTATTTAAATTCAAAAATTTATCAAAAGACCACGGACCCAACAGAAACTTACAGAATTACAACCCAACCAGAGCCATTTCGCGGACCATCCAGACCCGATTCATAAAATTCGGATCTATTTCTCCATAACTTCTGAAACCTTTGTAAGACTTAGTGTAATCGTAAACTTTGGTGTAACCGTGTAGCGTAATAAAACCTGAACAAATAAATAATGTCTCAGTTACAAAGTTATGCTAAATTGAACTAAATCGCACATTTAGTTCTACTCCACATATAGATTTCAATTTCATATTACGTTATTTGTTCGGCCACATGTGTTGTTATTGATATATTTATTGAAGTTCAAATAAAAAAGATTTGTTTGAAGAAGAAATCGAGAGGAATTACATAATGTTTATAGATAAAACTAGAGAAATAACAGAGCATATTGTGAAGAGTAATTTACATAACAACTTAGTAAAACTAGATAAAACTTCTATGTCATAAACACCCAACTAATCTTCAATGGGCCAGGCACGAGCACTCAAGTGTATGGCATAGCAGAACTCCCAAGCTGCACAATTCCAGAAACAACGATCGCATTTCCACCGCAATCTTGATCCATCTAGGGAGACTACAAACATTGGAGGGTCTAGGTTGGAGCACCAGCAAGAATGTGCCACATTAGGATCCATCCTTTCAGCCACAGATATAAACGTCGGAGGTTTTTCGTAGTCCCAGTTGTGTCTGATTTTCCAACCAATGATGATTTGAAACATCTCGTCCACATGTTGACGAGTAAAAGCAGGGTAGTTGTGAACAATTCCTCTACCATCAACGCTAAATGCTAAGTTCATCATAGCATCTACAAATTGTGCCAACACAGACCCTCTCTCAGCAGCACGATGTATTTTTTCCCTTCCTTCATCAAGTAAATGGAGGAAGAAGTACTCGTACATACCTCTCAGGTAGATTGCCTCAGGATTACCCAAACTGTAGCATTTAACCTTGAAAGCTCGAATAGCATTGACCTCGTTTGCCCAGTCATTGAAGAAAATGAGATCAGCCGATCTATAGAAGTGATCATCTCTTCCCACTTCATTGAACCCCGGAAAAGCAATCCTTGCACAACCAAAGTCCCGGATACCGGTCATTAATACTTTAGAGAGAATTTAATGAAGCATTGAAGGAGGGAGAGAAGTCAAGTTCACGTTTTCCATGTCTAACTCGAGTGTCTAACTGAGAATTCTGTCTAACTCTGATAAAAGAAAATGGTTAATGGTGAGAGAAATGAGAAATCACAAGTTTGTAGAAGTGATAAACCCTTAAAAATTAATGAACCACTATGTCTATTTAAGTGTGATTTGATGGACTCCTCGAGAAGACACGACTTCTCTCAGACACAACTTCTCTCACACGCCTTCTGAATATTTACACTCGCATCTCTTGGAACTGTAACTTTGTATAAGATATATAACTATATATAAAGTAAGTGAAACTAAGATATATAACTATATAAGTAAGTGAAAGTAATTGAATGAAAATGGTAATACTAAGGTTACAGAAAAAACTTTAAATATAGGATATATTAAATGAAAATGGTAATATTAAGGTCAAATAAAAACCTGTAATTATGGAGTTGGGTGATTTGATGGACTACTCGAAAGAACACTACTTCTCTCATGAAAATTTCTAGTTTCGAAGTCTCTCTTATAATCATTACACTTGAATTTAAAACGCCACAACACTACACTGTCATTAAGTAGTAGATCATCATAACCATTGCATTTAAACTCCACTTCGAACCCCAAGAAACATAACCACTCCAACTTATCTCACACGCTTTCTGACTGCAAATTTAAGATATATAAATATGTAAACGTAAGTGTAAACGTAAGTGATACTCGGGGAGAACACGGGCTAGATTTATGAAACTAAGAAAAACGTAACAATTTAGATTGTATGAAAATTTGAAACTATACAAAACTTAACGAAATTTACGAAATTTTTGATATTATATCATTTTATTTTTCAAAAGATGGCCAGTTTCCAAAATGGATAATAGTTAGTGAATATATTTAGAGTTCATATATTTAATGATATCAACTAGCAGTGTAGGAGATAATAAATGAAAAGGATAATATTAATTTTGAGAAAAAGCCTCGTCGAAAGAACACAACTTCTCTTGTGAAAAGTCTCTTTTATACGCCACATCTCTTGGAATTCTCCATCTCTTGCATTTATAAGAATTCTGCATTTAAACACTCACCGTTACGAAATCTCCTCTCTCATCTCTTCTCTAATCTCCTCTCTCATCTCTTCTCTCATCTCTCAACAAAGAAGATGGCAGAGTACAATAAGATTTCCCAGGTTACTTTTAACCCCATGATCAGGGCTTGGTGTTTCAGAGTGCAACTACACAGGATCTACCCTTACGCGATTACCAACCTTGGGACTTACTATAAGTATATCCTCGCAGATGAAGATGTAAGTGTTATATCATCATCTCTCAAGTGTGTAATAAACATGTAACCGTGAGAAATAAAAACTTGATCCTTGTAACATGTAATAAACATGATCTTTGTACTTTATTTATGTAGGGATACAAGATAGAGATGACCACTGATGGGATTATCCAAATTTTAGACTCTAGGTAATTGCTAAGTTAGACTCTAGGTAATTGCTAAGTTCTCACTTATCCAAATTGATCCTAAAATCAGAGGTAAGGGTGATCAATCCTTAACACTAGTATTTAAAATGACTAGATTTAGAACTATATTTTAAACACCCTAATAATGATTACTTCAATGCATGAGTCAACCCTAATGAAAAACCTAAATCTAACAAGAGAGACTACTCAAACATATTTATGAGAGACAAAGTCATAATGGTTTGAATTATGCTTTAAGATAATAATAATAATAATAAGAAGAAGAAGTAAAGCAATGGAGTTTAAGATCTTCTATGGATTGTAGTTCAGATCTCTCTCTCAATGCCTAAGCTCTTCTTCAAAGTATGGCTAGATGCTTCTCTCAAAATTAAGCCTAAAGGTCTCTGGAGAAGTCTGCTTAAACTAATACAAAACCCTATTAAAATAGCCTCACTGCTGGCCAGGACTTAAGGCGTAATTTATTAAAACTCTTGTGAAGCAATTAGGGCTTCTAATCTTCATTTAATAGCTTTGGAGGACTTCTGTATTGATCGATATAGAATGTCTTCTATCGATCGATCTGGATGATCTTTCATCAGTCGATTGCTCTTAATGCACATCGGTCGATACCGTTTAGCACGTTTTGCTCATATCTTCAGAAAGTCTCCATTTTAGCTCCATAATGGCCATTTTACACCAGTGAGTACCTGAACCTGTAAAGGCTCTAAAAAGACACTAAAAGTATCCTTTTGTTTCCAAAAACATATATAAATCATGGTTAAAAGTGGGTAAAATCCATGATATATCAACTCCCCAAGACTTATCCATTTGCTTGTCCTTAAGCAAATAATAGAACATTGATCTGGAAAAGGTTTGAGAGGCGGAAGCTCCTATAATTCTAAACTTAGAACCATCACCTCTTTACTTATTGCAATCCACTTCAAATATCTATCAATCTCAGAAATACATTACACCATATCCTAGATTAGAAACCAAATTCAACTAGCCAACAACTCAATGATCTTGTTTGTCTATCCCCTCTGTTGATCTCATTTATGCATAAAATAAGGTGTAGGCTTTACCTTGGGAGTATCGATCAAGGAATACTTGGATTCAACTCAAGCAAGTTTCAGGCATTCTCATTCTGGTTCCTTTTCTCCCTTTATCTCCCTTCTCTGAATCCCAAATTTTCTTTTTATTTTATATCAATCCCAATGAACACTAATGTTCATCTTATTGATCTTTTTTTTTTTGAAAAACTGTAGGCGAATAGTTGGGTCATAGGTAATGTACCTCTCCCTCGCTTCCACAATGTGTAATCATTCCTTTAAATTAGAATAGTGTGGTCATAGGTAATGTACCTCTCCCTCTGCCTCTCAGGAAATCATCTCAATCTTTTATTTTTCTCTTTTTGGATGCCAAAGGGAGGAGAGAAAGAAACCAAAATTGTTGAGACTTTTACCTTCCAGATTTGCAAGAGGATTCTGATCCCTTGTATGCCAAGCCCCAAGACAAGCAATAAATATCAGGTTAGATTGGAAATCAGCTTTAGTAGATACCCCCTCAGACTTAAACAACACTGTCCCCAGTGTTACTTTGTCTAAGAGGAAAAATTAAAATTTTAGTGTAGCAAAAATATTCATGTTAGTAGGAAAAATCGTACCTCTACCTTTACATATCGATCGATATGTCTGTTAAGACATCGATCGAGATAAAATTAGTTGTATCGGTCTACATAATATGGTGTACATCGATCGATATGGAGTGCCTTCGCCTATTGTGTAGTTAATCCATCAAACTCACTATCGATGAGTTATGTAACCCTATGTTAGCTCTGTTAGACATTCTCAACACACACGAATAGTTATATCAGAGATAATAGCAGGCATAGTCATAAAAAGTACGAATAAAAAATCCTACAGGTCTGAAAATAAAAGTGAAAACATAAGAGTGCAAGAGAATGGATACAAATGAGCAAGTGAATCAGTTGTCATTGCTCTCATCCTCGTTTCCCTCATCCTGGCGGTACTGGTGGAACGGACCTGCAGCTGATGGGTCAATGCTGAAGTACTCGCTCGGCTCGAACAGCGACATCTCGAGACACAGGACCAGATGGCGCGAAGAGCATCCAGCACTCCTCTCCTGAAGACTCTCTCCTCTCCCGTCTCCATCCCTGATAGATCTGGGAAATGGGGCAGGGATGCTGCTGATGAAGCTCAAAAGGTACCGGCGCTGCGGACGCCTGTGTCACGGCGTAGTGCGGGTGGGTCGAGAACTAGACTCGGGTCTGGCTGGAACCGGAGCCTTTCGAGGTTGCCCGCAAAGGCAGTCGTCGCTGGGTGAGGCAAAAGGAACCGGCGTAGACCAGCTGGAGCCCTGAAAGACCAATGCAGCTGCCTGTCCATCCACTGGCTGTTACGCAGATACTCTGCGTCCATGTAGGTCTGAGTAGTGACTGCGGTGCCCTCATCAAAATGGATCCCACAGTGCTGGAATATTGGCGTCAGCAGACTCCCGACGGTCTCCTTCTTCCTCCCCGATCCACCAGAAAAAGGCTTGGTCTTCAGGCTGACCAGATGCACAGCGAAAACGGCACCCAAGTTGGGTGTGGCCATGTCGCGCTCGGGGTCCAAAAAGGTCAGATCGACCAGTCTGTCCGGTGCGTGGTACATCAGAGTAAGCTTGGAGATCCTTACCTTGTTAGGCTCCATCTTGCAGAGAGTGGAGGCAATGATCCGCATGAAGTACCGGAGAGTCGGGTGGCGGATATCGGACTGAAGCACTGAGGCTGAGCTCCAGGGACCTGTGCCAAAGATCGCCAAGAACTTTGCGACCTCTAGGAAGGCGGAGATAGATCTGGAGGTGGCTGTGTTGTTCCCAAACCCGTAGATCTGGCAGAGCTCGGGAACAGAGACATAGTACCGGATGCCCCTAGCAAATAAGGAGAGAACACCATCACAAGCAACAGTCGGTGGCGGGTTCTTGTACTCAAAGCAAACCGTGACCATGAACTGCTTGACGAGCAAGGGGTAAAGGTCATAGGATTGGGAACCCATGGTCCCAAATCCAAGCTGGATGAGCATCTCGCCTAGATCCGTCTCGATCCCTAGACGTCGGAGGGTGGCCGAGTCGATGAAACGTGTGGGTGCAATCTCCACATCAAGCCATGCGTTGTAGAGCAGGCTGTTGTAGTTGTCCCAGAAGTTACTCACAGGACGGTGCAGGCATGCGGTGCTCGTAGCTGCAGCCCGCGGGTCGGCGAAATGCTGGTAGACCTGGATGGGTTCCCCGTCTGCACGTGGCCAAGGGTCACACTCATCTTCCCTTTCCGAGGAGGAAGAGGATGATGGAGGGACTTCTCTGGAGGTGCTAGGTCCGTCGAGTCTCCGCTTGGTCCTCCTCTCACGTTGTGCGCCAGAAACCATCTGCAAAAATTCAAAACACGAGAGAGTTAGTAAACTGCACATACGGTCGATTTAGATCGATGTAAACCAATGGATATCGATCGATTTCGAGGTTTTTTCGAATCCAACCAGAAGTGCCTATCGGTCGATAAGGGGAGGCCGATATTGATCGATAGAGTGTCGCAAAAACCGCAAAAATCTCAACAACGCAAATCGCAATTTTAAAGTGTAAATCCTAGTTCTAACACTCATAAACCTCTGATCTAACAATCCTAACAACTCTAATCGATTAAATACAAACCTATCGACCGATTTCTAGGAAAAATGTGAATTCAACCTTGTTTTCTTTCAAAATCTAAAAAGCAAAGGATTATACCTTGAAGGATTTCGTATTTGAGTGAAATCGAGATATGAGGAGAGTTTCGAATCGATTGAGGTAAAAAACGGGTAAGATCCGTGAAGAATCGAGAGAGAAAGGGAGGTTTTTGTGTTTCGGGTGTGTTGTGCGATTGTGAGGGAGAGAGAGAGGCGCGTATCGACTTAAAAGGGGTTTGCCCTTGATATGTCCGTATCGACCGATACAAATAGGTGTATATCAGTCGATATGACTTGATTAGGTTATTATGTTTACTAGTTTTTCTTAACGTTAAATAACTAATTAATTAAAACCAAATGCTTTAATTTTGAAAAACATGATAAATTAAATCCTTATTGGGTTGACTTATTTATTTGGTATCCTAGGTGGAGTTAGGTGTGCCCAACCGAAGGGGTTTATCATTTGGGGGTTTAACCCAATAGTGTTTCACTCGTTGGCCATTTACCGTAAATTCTTCTCCTTTCTCATTTATAAGGGTAACTGTTCCATTTGGTGGGGCCGCTATGATAGTAAAAGGGCCGGACCAACGAGATCGGAGTTTTCCGGGAAATAAAGTTAAACAAGAGTTATATAAAAGAACTTGATCATTCGAGACAAAATGTCGAGAAACAATGTGTTTGTCATGATAAGCTTTGGTTCTCTCTTTATAGAGGTTAGAGTTCTCATAGGCCAGATGTCTTATTTCATCTAGTTCATTAAGCTGGATGAGTCTCTTTTCTGCAGCTGACTTTATGTCAAAATTTAACAATTTAGTAGCCCAGGCTGCTTTATGCTCTAACTCAACAAGTAAGTGGCAAGATTTTCCGTAGAGTAGGTGAAATGGAGTTGTTCCTAGTGACATTTTAAAAGCGGTCTGGTAAGCCCAGAGTGCATTATCTAATTTCCTAGACCAATCCTTTCTTGTGGCTCCTACAGTCTTTTCTAAAATCTCTTTGATCTGATTGTTAGAAACTTCGACTTGTCCACTTGTTTGTGGATGGTAAGGCGTTGCAACTCTATGGTGGACTCCTTTCTTTTTGAGTATATTCTCAAAGATTTTGTTGATGAAGTGGGTTCCGCCATCGCCTATAACTACTCGAGGAACTCTAAATCTTGGAAAAATGATGCTCTTGAAAAGTTTGATAACAACAGAGGCATCATTTGTGGGTGAGGCAATTGCTTCAGCCCATTTGGAAACGTAATCGACAGCAACCAGAATGTATCGGTTTCCGTAAGAAGTAGGGAAGGGACCCATGAAGTCGATTCCCCAACAATCGAAAACTTCTACTTCGAGAATGAATTTTTGTTCCATTTCATGTCTCTTGCTGATTTTTCCTCGACGTTGGTATCTATCGCACTTGAAGATAAAGGCATGAACGTCGCGGAACATTGTAGGCCACCAAAATCCAGCTTGGAGAATTTTGGAAACCGTTTCAAATGTTGCAAAATGTCCAGCGTATTCAGATCCATGGCAGTGGTAAATGATATAAGAAATTTTGGATTCAGCTACGCATCGTCGAAATATGCCGTCGGCGCATTGTTTGTAAAGGTAAGGTTCGTCCCAGTGATACCTCCTTACTTCTCTGAAAAACTTCTTTCTGTCGAAGTGTTTAAGTTCTTCAGGTTTGACGTGGCGGCAAGATAGTTTACTATGTCAGCATACCAAGGTCTCTCGCTAAATCGCTTGTCCACAGCGTGCGTTTCCTGCTCAATATCTCCATTCTGGGAGATGTTGTGTGTATCAGCGAGTGTTTGGCGCGCCACAATCGCGGTCGTGTCGATGAGGATCTTAAACGTGATGTCACGTAAGTCAATATCGTCGTTTCCATCGATCGACATGGTATCACTAGTATCGATCCATTAAACTGATTGTGCATAGATCAATGTCAAGTCTCCGAAATCGATGCCTTCAGTATCAACGGCTGATACAAGTTCAGATGAGAGCTGTATCTGGCCGATGAGTGATGAATCTGTGAAGTACACATTTTCAGTTGGTATGAAATCATTAATAGGGACTTCTTCGTCTATTCTTATCCGGGAAAGATGATCTGCGACACCATTGTCTACTCCCCTCTTATCCTTTATTTCCATATCGAATTCTTGGAGAAGGAGTATCCATCGGATAAGGCGTGGTTTCGCATCTTTCTTTTGCATTAGATATCTAATAGCGGCATGATCAGTGTGAACAATAACCTTCGAGCCCACTAGATAGTTACGGAATTTCTCGAAAGCGTATACTACTACAAGTAGTTCTTTCTTAGTTGTTCCATAGTTTCTCTGGGCGTCGTCCAAAGTTCGGCTGGCGTAATAGATAGCATGTAGCTTTTTCTCTTTTCGTTGCCCTAAAACCGCTCCTACAGCGAAATCGCTCGCATCGCACATTATTTTGAATGGGAGGTTCCGGTCAGGTGCTTGTACGACGGGGGGCAGTTATCAGCGCTTTCTTGATCTTTTCAAAAGCTTGTTGGAAATCCGGTGTGAAATCGAGTTTAGTGTCCTTACAAAGGAGAGTAGTCAGGGGTCTAGCTATCTTGCTGAAATCTTCTATAAATCTCCTATAAAAGCCTGCATGTCCTAGAAAGCTTCTGATGTCTCTTATCTTAGTTGGGGGCGGTAGACTCATCATCACTTCTATTTTTGCTCTGTCCACCTCAATTCCTACTGCGGACACTTTGTGTCTGAGCACGATTCCGTCATTGACCATGAAATGACACTTTTTCCAGTTGAGGACCAGATTCTTTTCCTCGCATCTCTCCAAAACCTTGCATAGGTTGTCGAGACAAACTTTGAAACTCGATCCATAAACCGAGAAGTCATCCATGAATACTTCCATGAAGTTTTCTATCATATCAGTGAAGATTTACATCATGCAGCGTTGGAAAGTAGCTGGGGCCTTACATAGACCAAATGGCATTCTCCGATATGTGAAGGTTCTATAGGGGCATGTGAATGTTGTATTTTCGTGATCATCCGGATGTATCGGGATTTGGAAAAATCCGGAATATCCATCAAGAAAACAATAGTATTGGTGATTTGCTAGTCTTTCCAACACCTGGTCAATAAAAGGCAGAGGAAAGTGATCTTTCCGGGTTGTGGAATTCAGTTTCCTATAATCGATGCACATGCGATATCCGGTTATAGTCCTCGTTGGGATAAGTTCATCTTTTTCGTTCTTAACGACTGTAATACCTCCCTTCTTTGGTACAACATGGACCGAACTTACCCAATTGCTATCAGAAATTGGATAAATTATCCCTGCATCAAGCAGTTTAATGATTTCCTTCTTTGCGGCTTCCTGGAGATTCGGGTTTAGTCGTCTTTGATGCTCTACATACAACTTGGATTCGTCCTTCAGATGAATCCGGTGCATACAAAGGTCAGGAGATATGCCTGGGATGTCATCTAAAGAGTATCCAAGTGCCTTCCTATGCTTGCGAAGCTTGTTCAGCAATAGAGCAAGTTCCCGTTGGTGAGATTTGTGTTAAATATCACTGGATAGCAGTCGTCCATAAGAAAAGCGTACTTAAGTCCAGCGGGTAGCGGCTTAAACTCCAATTTTGGTGCTTTTTCCTTTGTGAGATTTCCAACTGATGGTGGGTGTCGATCGATATCACTTTTAAGATATCGATCGATATCGATATCTGATCCATCATCGCTTTTGGTTCCCACGCGTGAGGATCCTTGGCTAGTTTCCATGAGACGATCGCACTCGGTTGCTCTGCTATCTATGCCGAAAATCTCGTTCTGAGCAGATACATGCGCATCTTCCAAATGATCATCCGAGTACAATTTCTCAAAAGATTCTTGGGTGGCTCATCCACCTCGTCCACATAAGATGATTGTTTATCTATTAAAGGAAGTGTGATGACCTTCTCCATATCAAATCTCATTGGGATGTTACCTATGTTAAGATTTATTCGTCCTTCGTTGACATCAATAATGGCGTTGGTGATAGCAAGGAATGGTTTACCTAATAGAATCGGATCTCTCAGCTTGTTCTTGTAATGCAGCACAACAAAATCTGTTGGGACAGTGCATCCGTCGATTTTTACTGGTACATCTTCAAGTACACCTTCCGGAATCCTAACAGATATATCAGCAAGAATTAGTTGGATATTAGCTGGTGTAAATTCAGTGTACCCAAGGAATGTTGCAACGGAGTGTGGCATTAAATTTACGCTAGAACCTAGATCACAGAGTGCTCTCGGGAATAGCTGGTTTCGAATTGTGCATTTTAGAACGAAGCTGCCAGGATCGGGTCCCTTCTCTAGGGTTTGAATTATGGCGCTAGCTTCTGCTGAAACCATCATGACACTGCGTTTCTTTGTTGAAAAACTCTAGGTTATCATTCCTTTGACATACTGTCTTATGGTTGGTGAAATTCTGAGGGCGTCACTAAGTTGCATTTCTACCATAACTCGTTCAAAAGCTCGTCTGCAAATTTCTTTATCCATGTTGTGTCTAGTTTTAGACTTGGGAGGGTATGGTTGGTCCAGTGGATGTTGGACTTTCTTTCGAATTCGTGGGTGTTTGTCGATCGATATTGGTGTCTTCGTGTCGATCGACATCGACAATTTCCTCTTCATCGAGAATGATTACTGGTTTCTCAGTTTCCTTAGATTTTTTATTCTTTTTTTTTGTTCTGCGGGAGTTCAGATTTCAAATCGCGGAGTAGCACGGGGTTGGGAATGGATTTCTCCGTTTCTGGAATTTCAGCGTTCCCTTCCGAAGGGTTGTTTTCTCAAATAATCGGAGTTAGCTGTTTTCTGTTCCTTAACATTACAGCACTTACATGACGTCTTGGTTTTGCGTCAGTCTTTCCTGGTAGACGTCCTGCTTCCCTCTTGATAGCGGTAGCGCAATTGGCAACATCGCTTTCTAGACTTCTGATTTGCTTACGCAAAGTGTCAAATTTCTCCGACATTTCGCAATAAACATCATCCAACTTGATGTCTAGGTCTTGGTTTAGCCTCTGATTTCCTGTGAAGACATGGTTTAAAACGGTTTGGGCTCTCCCTCGGTGTGACACGGCGAAGGTGTCGTAGTTTTGGGTAAAACTATCTATGTCAAAAAGGTATTCCTGAGGGTTTTCATGTCTAAGGAGTGTTTGCTCTATGGAATGGATATCCTTATTGCTTTGGGTAATACCAGGCTTCTTTTCCTTTGTGAAAGAATGAAGGAGATCTAGAGACTTCCTAATTTCATCTATTTGAAGATCATTCCTGGATCTAGATTCTCTTTCTTTATCTTTATTTTCATAAGATTTACCCATTGCTATGTTTGCAATCAAATGATTTGCTTCTTCTGGGTTCCTGGAGCTGAAATTTCCATTACTCGCATTATCTGGCGTGATCTGGTAATCTAGCTCGAGGCCTCCGTAGAAAAAATTAAGGAGCTGTGGTTTTGAATAACCATGGTGGGTACAATCTCGCTGATGATTCTTAAATCTAATCCAAGCATTTCTGAAAGATTCTCGTGGGCCTTGAAGGAAAGTGGAGAGTTTATGTCTCGCGTCCCAATATCGAGTCTCATCGAAGAATTGGTTAACGAAAGCAGTGCAAATATCTTTCCAGCAGGTTAAGGTTCCCGCTGGTATTTGATTTAACCAATTTCTGGCTTCCCTCCCTAAGGAGAAAGGGAACAATCTACAATGATTAATATCGCTGAGTGCCACTTCTTTTAGAAAATCGATGTGCTCGTCGGGATGCTCTGAGGTAGAACCACATAAAGGATTTTCTTGTACCAGATGAATGTAATCAAAATGAAGCGTAGACTTATTTGCTTCATCCTCTGGTAGCTTAATAGTTGACCTAGTGGAATAGGTCTTAATGGGGTCTAAGTTGTCTTGCAGTTTTTCTACATCTTTGTTTGAAGATGGATAACAATTGACAGGGATTGCAGTCCCTTGTTTAACTGTAAAATTATTTGTTTCATTGCATAACTGACCTAATGGTTCGTTTTGGACTACTTCCTCATTAACTAGATTGGTAAGTGAAGACTTACCTGCTCCCGGCTGGGTTTCATCGATCGATGTCGGTTGGTTTATGTCGATCGATTCCTCGGTCAACATATCGTTCGATTTATGCGTCACATCATCGGTCGATTCCTTGGACAACATATCGCTCGATGTTTGCGTTACATCATCGGTCGATGCTTGGCCGAAATCTGTCATTTCCATCTTGAGTTCCCTGTGATAGCAGAGAAAGAGGAAAAAGAATTAAATAAACGAAAATAAAATCTAGACTATATTCTAAACTAAATCTGATGGTAATAAGAAAGAGTCCCCGGCAACGACGCCAAATTTGATATCACTCAAATTACCCTAGGAGTGAATTACTCTCATCAAAAAAGGTTCAATTGTAGTACTTAGGGATCAAATCCACAGAGACTCTAAGATTACACAACAGATTATTTAGTTTTCGAAGTAAAGCTAGATAGCAAGTATTAAACAATAACTTAAAAGGTAACCAAGCGATTGCTTGATTGATTGATTTGTTTGTTAAGAGAAAATAAGGTAGTTAAACTTAGGTATTTTCTCAGGTATGACAAACATGCAAGTTATAAAGGGTTTTTATTATTCATAGTTCTGGATTCAAACTCTTAAGGATTTGAAGAATTAACTCTTACTAGATCCCGGGTCAAGAACTATCGTTCGATGACCTTGAGTAAATATCGAGCGATAGTTCGATAGAAATATCGATCGATGTTGTTATGCTATATCGGTCGACAAGACGGTTATCTCGTCGATCGATATTGCATCCAGCGAGTTCTAATGACAGGTTTGAAAGGGTTCTCTAGTCTTAAATAAATAACTTAGACTCTAGGTAATTGCTAAGTTCTCACTTATCCAAATTGATCCTAAAATCAGAGGTAAGGGTGATCAATCCTTAACACTAATATTTATGATGACTAGATTTAGAACTATATTTTAAACACCCTAATAATGATTACTTCAATGCATGAGTCAACCCTAATGAGAAACCTAAATCTAACAAGAGAGACTACTCAAACATATTTATGAGAGACAAAGTCATAATGGTTTGAATAATGCTTTAAGATAATAATAATAATAAGAGAAACAATAAGTAAAGCAAGGGAGTTCAAGATCTTCTCTGGATTGATCTCTCTCTCAATGCCTAAGCTCTTCTTCAAAGTATGGCTAGATGCTTCTCTCAAAATTAGGTCTAAAGGTCTCTGGAGAAGTCTGCTTAAACTAATACAAAACCCTATTAAAATAGCCTCACAGGTGGCCAGGGACTTAAGGCGTAATTTATTAAAACTCTTGTGAAGCAATTAGGCTTCTAATCTTCATTTAATAGCTTTGGAGGACTTTTGTATCGATCGATATAGAATGTCTTCTATCAATCGATTTGGATGATCTTTCATCAGTCGATTGCTCTTAATGCACATCGGTCGATACCGTTTAGCACGTTTTGTTCATATCTTCAGAAAGTCTCCATTTTAGCTCCATAATGGCCATTTTACACCAGTGAGTACCATAACCTGTAAAATCTCTAAAAAGACACTAAAAGTATCCTTTTGTTTCCAAAAACATATATAAATCATGGTTAAAAGTGGATAAAATCCATGATATATCACCTACGAATACCTTTCGCAATTCCCTCCTCTGACAAAAGAGCAAACGCTTTGGCTTCTCGTGTGTTTGTTATGTGGGTTCCTGTAAGTTTCAAAATGACCCAATATTCATTATTCTTTCCAGAAAAGAATCTCTTGGTCCAAGTAACCTACCAGTTGAAACTGACGTCCACAAAACTCGGATGAAAGTGATGACCATTGATCGTTTTCAGGGTCATCCAAGAGGTCCTCTACCCGTCTCCCAATTGCCACCACTCTGACAGGATCAGGGTAGACCTAAATGTAGAGAATGTGAGAACAAGCTTTCACAATTTGTAAAAACAAAACAAAAAAGACACATCAAAACGAACTGATGGATAGTATTAGTGACGGGCCTAACTCACACCCAAAAGCTAACTCAAGAGTGGAGGATTGCCCATACACATATATATTGCCCAAAGATCAACATCTTTAACGATGTGGCACATTTTAATAGCCCCTCTCGAGATGTGGGTGGGAAACAGTCCATAGGGGAACAGCCCAACCCAACATCTCGGAAATACCACAGCATATGGGCCACTTTTACAGGCTACATAGGTAGGAAACTGTTTATGTGGGAAATCATAATGCTGGACCAAACCATGGGCTCTGATACCATATTAGTGACGGGCCTAACTCACACCCAAAAGCTAGCTCAAGAGTGGAGGGTTGCCCATACACTTATATAATGCCCAAAGATCACTAATATAACCGATGTGGGACACATCTAATAGCCCCTCTCGAGATGTGGGTGGGAAACGGTCCATAGGGAAACAGCCCAAGCCCAAACATCTCGAGAGGGGCTATTAAAATGTCCCACATCGTTAAAAGATGTTGATCTTTGGGCAATATATATGTGTATGGGCAATCCTCCACTCTTGAGCTAGCTTTTGGATGTGAGTTATGCTCATCACTAATAGATAGCTTACTTCTCCAAACACTGCTCTTAGACCTTTGATTTCCAATTCATCCTTTATCTGTGTATTCACTATGTATTCAATCTTTCTCAACTCTTCAGCATCAACCGGCTTACCTACTCAAAATTGTGGAACCCATTAGACACTCAAAATGATCATCAGTATCGAAATAAAATTGCCTCACTGAAGAATGTACCATGTGAGAAATCAAATCGTAGTTTTTCAGGAAGAACTATTGAGCCCTTCTGATCAATATGATCCCCGAGCACTTCCTGGATTCATGGGGCATATATGTTTTGAGATATAATAACAAAATACAAGTTAGGTAACATAAATTATAGCAGAAGGATACCTTCAGGACAAAATTCAGCATATGCGTACAAGTATGATTAGGAGCGATGAGTTTACGTCTCTCATAGTCAACCTGCACGAAAGAAAACAAAGTTGGAAAAACATTCGATAGTACTAAATATGTTGAGTGAGACAAACAACCTCTGGTGCTAAGAACTACCTTGCACGTTACTTTATCCCCCACTGATACCTCTCCAGTTTCTGCAGAAAGACTACCAATATGAAGAACAAAGCCCCCATATATTTGGACATTCCATACGTTGAATGTACCAAATGACCCTTCTATAATCCCTGTGTCAAAAATCTATTGCCAGAGTAAAATGTTAGGGTCACTGATTGCATATATACAGATAAAACACGGAAAGTGTAGCAAACACTAGGTCTTATTCGATGTGATTACGTGAATTTTTAATATTTACAGAACTATAACCAAAGGCTTCAGAAATTAGTACACAAGAACAACTAAGACCTGAAGTCAAAACGATGCAATCATGATAGTTTCATATGATCATAAATACAATCAGTGAATTGAGTTACATATCAAATAGAATGTAATACCTGACCCCCCTGCGCAGCATAGAAACTTGTAGACGCTAATACTAGTCCCACATTATCGCCACTGGCAGAACTTTCCAGGAAAGCAGAGCCAGTGTAGATACCCTTTAATTCACTCTCGTGACCCTGCACCAAACCCCGGCAGTGTAAATTAGAATTGTAGGCTTATTTAAGACTTATTCATAGGAAAAAACATTTACCAACATATGCCCTAACTTTCGTTTTTATGCTAATGGTTTACAGTTTAGACAGTAACATGCGAGTTATATAAAATTACTGAGACTAACCTGGAACCAAATGTATTTGAAAGAATCATTTGTTGCTGAAACACCCATCTTGTGCAATGTTGATGTAGCATCAGCATCCATGACAATGGTACCACCAGCTTGCTAACAGAAAAAATATTAGCAGATTAGTTAATATTATAATGTCCTTTCAAACTTTAGTCATCTTCTAAGGTTAGTCTAGCATCAAACATTCTTCGAGAAAATGAAAATAGATATGTTAAAAAGTTAGACACCTTATTCTGGGCATTCTTCGATATATCCCTCGCCTCTTTCATGGCTTTGTTGAAACCATCAACATCAACCACCAACCCTTGTTCTTCAGCCATTAACTAAAATACGAGAATGGAAGTTACAAAAGTAACACACACCTTTAGAAATAAATACAATGAACAACATACCTGAGTCAAATCTACAGGGAATCCATATGTCGCCCATAAGATAAAAGCATCCTGCAAAGACAAGAACAGTTTATTTTGAAAATAAAAGGCAAACAGTTTCTTCGACAACCACATCATTGCAAAGTGTTACAAATACTGCAACATATAACATAAAATATTAAAACAGCACAAAAAGCATTAGATACGGGCCTCTCCACTCAGTGTAGTCCCCTGAACTGACTGACCAGCTTTCCGAAACTTCTCAATTCCCTGCCATAGATTTTTTTAATCAATCAAGTTGTTCTTATACTCACCTATATAAGAAATAAAGTAGATGGCCAAACAGGTCATTCATTTAATCTATCAGAAGAAGGATCCCCCTATAGGAATGGTATATAAATCATGTCCAAACGACGATGAAATTTGAGAGTGTATACTAAAATAATTGAGGTCGTTGATGTTTAAACATAATTTTTTAAAAATCATTAGCAAGACGAGCCAGCAACGCCAGTATAAATATTTGGATAAAAAGTGCGAAGGTTAGATGGAATTTAAAATAAGCCTTCACCTTCGCTAATGTCTTGCAGAAGCTTGCTTCCTCTTCTTTGATTATCTCTGTGATCTTTTTTTCATGTTCCTTTAACTCCGTAAAGACATGTCCCATCACCCGACTAACAGAACTTACGAGTCTGCAGATAAAAAAGTATAAAATGCTTAGTGACAAACAGGCCAAGCTGCGCATATGGAAACATATGTTGCATTTAGAAAAATACAAGATATAAACAAACATGTTCCAGCCCAAATGACAAAGATCAAAACCCAAATTTGCTGCGACAGTAAGAGGTAATTTCGTACCCGTTGAAAAATCCTTCCTCAGCTTTTAGGATCTCCTTTCCATGGCGAACTGCTCGACGAAGAATACGTCGCAGAACATACTCACGGTGCTCATTACCTGCAAGAGGGTGAATATCCAATTGGTATTTGTCAAATTACAAGAAAGAAAAGAGCAATACCGTACTAAGCTCGGTGAGTAAGAAAACTCGTATGAACATGTAGAAGTATGAACTCAAATAAACAAGAAAATACTAAGACGTTTGAATAAATATGTATATATGTATCATTACCAATGTAGACTAGACAAGAAACCGTGATCATACTAGGACGAGAGCTATCGAAAATAGCGAAGGATAGAGTCCTAATGTGATCAGCAACCACTCTATAAGCCATGTCAACTCTGTCAACATCTTCCAGACCAATTTTTCCAGAATATGGCCTAGCTCCCGTGGCCTAAATATAGGAGCGCATATCAACCCATCAAATAAAGATTCAAAGAAACTTGTGAGAAGATCAATCTGAGCTCTATATTTAAATCTCTCACTGATAAAATACATAAAAGTTGACATAGCTAACAACGAAATTGTCTCCACGCACCCATACCATGACACCTTGATCATTATACCCTAGGAAACATTCAAAACACTTGACAGTGTCGCATAAAAGGAGTAGGCAAAGATGATCATAGAACTACAGTACCTCCCCTAATCTACTTGACAATAGATAAACTAAAATGCTGATAGAACTAAATTGAGGCAACAAAAGCATCAGTAAGAGAAATCATTATCTTAACATAATGTCATGAAATAAACAACTAGAGGTTCCAAAATTATCTTTTGGATGTCATCAAAGATAGGCATGAACACATCGGTATCATAGTTGCTCATTTTGTTCTGAAGAACAGAAGTCAACCTCTCGAAACCCATTCCGGTGTCAACATGCTTTGCATGCAGAGGTTTTAGTGAGCCATCAATTTCTCTGTTGAACTATTTTGAAAACATAGAACACATGATCCTTTAGGTGAACAAAGGCAAACTGTTTCATATAAGTTTTAGAAAAATACCTGCATTTAAAGATGTCTTTAATTTTGTTTTTCTTCTCCTCAGTTGAAGCAGTATCAGTAGAGAGAGTCTCAACAGATTTTACTTTTTTTTGGTAATCTATCTCCTGCGATAAGTGCGGCAACCTCTGATGCAGTAGGAGTATCATATGTCCTTCCATCTTTCTCCCTATTACTAATAATCCTCATATGCAGTGTCTCATCAGGATAAATATTAAACCTTTCTCTGGCAGATCTAAACTGATTCACTTCGTCAAGCATTTTCACTATCCTTTCAATATTTTCACTATCCTTTCAATAACCTGATTCCTTAATCTCTCTCTTTTTACACTTCTCACTCTTTATTTTATATATCCTGGTAGAAAAATATTATAAAATAGCGTTATAGAGATGTTTTGCTGGAGAACAAAAGACTTTTATACGAAGATAGACATTGTAATTAAACATACCCAACAATAGTCGATCTGTTCCGAACTTCGTTTTCAGTGTCAACAATATAAAGCTGGCCAAACTTTGGATCTCCTCCTGTGGGTGGTTTTAAACTACCCATTAAGTGATAATTCTCTCCTTGAAGAATAACCATTTTTGGTCCAGGCCCTGGTGGAGCAGATCGATCTATTTTACCACCTAGAGAAGTAAATAAGAAAACCATATTTAACTGCCTGATGTTCTCCCGAAAGTATCTGCTGATCTCATCGTTATCTCTTAGCAACTTCGTTATAATCTTTTGTGAAGGCTTAAGTAACGGCAACTAAACTTAACCTTGACCATAACACAAAGAATTTGGTTTTCTACTCTAACGTTTCCTATCAAGGCGTCACCATACCACATTACTGCACCACAGTGTTCACATTTATGGACTAGATCCCCTTCGTCAACATACCGTAGATCTTTAGAAGAAAGAAGATATAAAGTTTGAAACACTAAACTTTCCAAAACAAAACATGTGAACATATAAAACAAATGTAACATATTACCAAGTTGTGTTTAGAAGGTGCTTTTTTTTTCCTAGGCTTTGAAACTGTAAAAACATGTAAAAATATCTGAATCTGTATTTAAATATAACCTGTTAATAATTTTTTTCATTAAATATTACCAGTGCGCTTGAATACGGATCATCCCTTCTTAACAGGTTTCTCGTCAAACATACTCTTTAAAAAAATTGCCATACTCTTTATCCTAGCTCTTTGATCATTAGGAACCGTTGGAACATTCTCATCTTGTTCAGGCGTACATTCTGTCTCCATGTCCGAATTATTATCATAAACGCTATCTTCCTCTTCAGAGCTTATATCATAAACCTGTGCATCTTGGTCTTCCGGAAAAATATTGCACGGTTCAAAATAAAGCATAGATGGTTTATGACAGACTAATAAAATTCAAAATATTTTGGGTACCTTCAAATAATTCAATGTCTATAGAACCAAAGTCCAATTCGTTTTCATTCACAGCATTTTCAGAGGTCGAGAATGCTTCCAATAGATTAATAGGGCGGATATCGGAAAATATTGTCTTACTCACCGGATTGAATTGTAGAACAGAGCTACCACATTTTGAGGATAAAGCAGCTAAACCTACAATCTGAGACCATTGTTGAAAAGCTAGATAAAAATGGTTTTAACATATTTTGTTAGTAATATAGATATAAAACTTACCTGATGTATTGGATCTATGTTTTAACCTCTTGGAATCACTTTTTCTATTTCCTCTAGCCTCGACTGGTAAGATTAGGTTATAAATAGGAGAACGAAATGTGTAACCATTAAAATAAGGGAAGAAATAGTACTAGTAGAATCATTGATGGAGTGTGATCCGGATAAAGGATGATTATAGACTTCTGATTGTGAGGTAGTTGGTGAAGACTGAAATGTATTACTGACATCACCCAAAATGGTATTGAAAACTCTCTTCAATGGCAAAAAACCAGATTTCTTCTGTTTAACTTGAGGAGTATTGATAGACCATGATTTTGACCCACTTTTGTTCATATTTTCTATATGTTTTTATTATAATTATCTATGTTTTGGAGTCTATTAGGTATGTTTTCAGGTTCAGGAGCATTTTGTGGTAAAGTGATGATTTAGGTGCCTTTTGGTGCTTAAAGAAGAGTTTTCCAAGATGACTACGACGATCCGATATAAGAGATACATATCGATCGATACACACCCTGTGTAATCGATCGATGACGCTTCCGTAGAAGTTGAAGTCGAGATTCTCCATCGATCGATGTACGCAATGTACCATCAATCGATACAGAGCGTGATGAGCAAGATTTATTTGGCCAACTTGAAGCCCAAGTTCTCACCAAATTACAAGACTGCCCCTGACGAGTTTTTAACCTAATTGTACTCCCTATTTATACCTATGCCTATGAGCCTTAAGAGCAAGGAAGTTTTGAACCAAGTTTTGTATTCTATTCTATTTAGCTATAAAAGCATTTTCTTTTCTTATTCTTTTGCTATGAATCTCTTGGCTATGTGTGAGTAGATTCATATGTTAGATTTGAGGTTCAAATAGTTATGAGGGATTAGCCCCAACTATGGATTGTTGAATTGTTATATTCATTATCCAAATGAACCCTAATGCTTACTCTAGATTTGCTACCTAGAGTATTGATTATGGAGTGACTAATCTAATAGTCATCTTCCTGAAATCATTTGGCTAAACCCAGACTCTATTAAGGCACGATGCTATAGCCGGTCTTATAGAAATTTTCGGGTGAACAAAGTTCGATCCGATCTGATACTTAATATCGATCGATGCTCTTCTAGGGTTATCGAACGACGACAGCTTATATCGATCGACACTGCGATAGCAACATCGATCGATGCAGTCGGCTATCAGATCAATGGACGAGTCTAACTAGCGACACCAATAGATTTGTCTAAGGATTGAAGTTCTCATATATTTGCAAGCAATTCGTTAAGACATCTATAGATCTATAATCCTGATTTTCTGAATAGTAACCTTGAATCTATTTATTTTCCTTCATCGTTTTCAAAACCAAAACCTATTCTCTTTAGCAACTTACCATTGCTACGTATTTTATTTACTGTTTTAAACCTTTTTCAACCTAGCTTAATCACTTAGGATTATATCTTTTGTGTCTCTAGTTCCTTGTGGATTCGATCCCTAAGTACTACGATTGAACCTCTTTCGATGAGAGTAATTCACTCCTTAGGGTAATTTGAGTGATATCAAATTTGGCGCCGTTGCCGCGGAACTAAGATCACTATTAGATTTAATCTGATTCAGTCTAGGTTATTTGTTATTTTTTTTTTCTATCTTTTGACACAAAATCTTTTTCTTTTTCTTTTTGTCTCTTTCAGGTACATGCCCAGCAGTACTAGAAGCAACAAGACCAAGCAGCTTTTGTACACAAAAGATCCCAACAACCTAGAGCGTAGCATCCGCACGGACATACGCTCCGCATCGATCGATACCAATACCATCGTATCGACCGATACGCCCTTTCCACCGACGATCAACAACCGTTCGTCAACCGACACTTTCACCACCTCATCGATCGACATCAACAACCGTTCGTCGACCGATACCCCTCACTTGACATCGATTGATACACCACACCTGACATCAATCGATACTAACCGGCGAGACATGGTAGCGCCTATGGTTCTCATACCCGATGAGAATGGAGACCTGCGTGATCAAGATGGTCACCTGCGAAATGCAGCAGGTCAGAAGCTGAATGATCAGAAGGAGATAATTATTGAAGAAGAGACTGCACCTACAGGCATCATTCAACCTGTAGAGGAGACAAGAACTTTGGCTGACTACAACTGCCTCGATCAGTTCTATTCAAACCGATCAACCATCCTACCTCCTGCCATCCAGAGAGGAGATTTTGAGCTCAAGCCGCAGTACTACACACTTGTGGGTCAAATCCCTTTTTGTGGTTTACCCCATGAGCATCCTATGGACCATTTGGAGAGGTTCGAGGATCTTGTCACCCTAGTCAAAGCAAAATGAGTCCCTCAGGACTATCTTTTCTGCAAGCTTTTCAAGTACTCTCTATCTGGAGAAGCTTTGCAGTGGCTAAGACAACTACCACCAGGTTCCCTTACCACCTGGAATGATATCAAACACGCCTTCCTGCGTAATTTCTTTGATGATTCACGCGCTGAAGACTGGAGAAAGAAGATTGCTACATTCACCCAAGCCCCTGAAGAGTCATTCAAGGATACTTGGAACAGATTCAAGTCCTACCAGCGAGACTGCCCACACCACGGATTCAACCAAGTACAACTGCTCTGCACCTTCTATAGAGGCATCAGCCCCGATTTCAAGAGAGCCCTTGATATAGCTAGCGATGGCAACTTCACCACCAGGAATCCTCAGAATGCTATCAAGCTAATTGACAACTTAGCTTCCAGCAACAACACAAGAAACTATATGAAGACTACATCATCCCCTAGGAAAGAGTACGTCAATGAAGTTCAAGCACAGCTAGACAACATTCAGAAGCTCCTAAACAAGCAGATTTGTGCAGTAGAAGATTCAGAAATGGTTGAAGAAGACGTCAACTGGATTAGTGGAGCCGTTTTTCTGAGATCTGGTAATCAAGGAGGATTCATAAACTTCACAGGCCAGAGAAGCAACTATTACCAGAATCCCCAGAAGCGCAACACTTTCAGCAGCAGCAATCCTAAAAACAACAGAAGCTATGGAAGTGCCTTCTACTCAAATCCACACCCACCCACCCAAGATACTAGACTGGAGGAATTGATGGACAAGATACTTCAGAGTCAGCAGAAGCTAGAGGTAAACTTCAATGGAAAGATATATTCTGTTTACACCACCTTCATGACGAAGATAGATGCACTCAGCACCCATGTGAAGAAGCTAGAGACCCAAGTGTTCCAGACAGGAGAAGCAGTTAAGAAGCAGGAGTTTACCCACACCCAGAACATCAATGCCCTCCTAGATGATGACTTTTGGCAAGAGGTAGTAGAAGAGATTCAGAGATCTGATGATGAGAGTGAAAGAGAATTCGCCTACGACTACTATAGATCGATATCACCAGCTCGACATCGATCGATATCACCTTTAGTTCGTCGATCGATTGACTTCGACGAGTGTCGATCGATGAACTCCGACGAAAACCCTCGCGAGTGCAATTCCGTCAAAATTATGTCTCACGCCGAATTCACCGCACTTCACCCACATCTGCCCAGCCCTGTCATCGATCGACATGATGCCCCCATCATCGATCGACATCCAGACCCTGGCATCGCTCGACACACACCTACCAGTGTCGATCGATATGAAGTACCCCAACGCCGAGTGCCACTTCCAAAAATCGACAGTGCCGGTCTTGACGCTTTCCGGGAGCGATATTACACCACCAGAAACCCTACAGCAACCCTAAAAGAGAGACCCACGAATATTTTTGAGTCCATGGAGATAAAAATGGAAAATATGGGGAGAGTGCTCCGAAAAAGGAAAGAGAAGATACCTAAACCCTATAAAAGCGAAGCTAATGAGAAGGAGTTGTCAAGCTTTAGAAAAAGAGTCCTCAGAATACCTAAAGCGAAACCTTTTGAAGAAGCCTACTTTTCACACCGATTGTGGATGTTCTTCAGAGAATCAAAGGAGACAGAAGAAGACATCAGGAGGGTGTTTAACCACGTCAGAGATAGCCTCAGGCAGAAGATCACACTGAATAAGAAGAATGATCCAGGGAAGTTCACAATACCTTGCTCCATTAGAGGTGTTGAGTTCCCATGTGTCCTTTGTGACACAGGATCTGGAGTTAGCATCTTACCCAAGCTCATGGCAGATCATCTAGGTCTGAAGATAGAGCCTTCTGAAGAAACTTTCATATATGTAGATTGTTCTCAGCAAAGCTCTGGAGGCATCGTTCG
This sequence comes from Eruca vesicaria subsp. sativa, assembly GCA_932364175.1. Lineage (NCBI taxonomy): Eukaryota > Viridiplantae > Streptophyta > Magnoliopsida > Brassicales > Brassicaceae > Eruca > Eruca vesicaria. Next base: position 56,355 of record CAKOAT010180044.1, read on the forward strand.
CAACCTTGAGGTACAGATTGGAGAAACCCTAATTCCTACAGACTTCCATATCCTCTCCAACAAGCTGAACTTCAAGACTTCCCTACTACTTGGAAGAGCCTTCTTAGCCACAGTTGGAGCTGTTTGTGACCTCCAAACAAACAAGCTCTGCCTAACCCTAATCAACCCTTCCATTCACTACGATCCTGTACTAGTAATCAAGTTCCCAAGGCCAGCCAGCTCAACACTCGTAGCCACATTTTTCTGTGCCCACGAATTTGATTATATGGAAGAGTATGAAACCGAAGAAGCAGTATCGACCGAGGACACCACTACCCCATCGATCGATATCCTTGCACCACCATCGACCGACAGTCCTACCCGGCCATCGCTCGATGGAGCATTCCGACGGACTGAAGCCGACTTCCTAGAAGCCGATTTCAACGCAGAAGATTGGGAAAACGATCACTACTTGCCCGAGCTTGCTGGTATCAATACTCAGGAGGAGTATGATGAAGATTATGAGGAGGAACGAGCTATAGAGTACCGATTTCTTCGAGAAGATGAAGCACGACCTCCATTCCCGACCTTCATCCGACGAGCATCGACCGATATGACACCTGGTCCATCGATCGATATGCCCTACCCAGATCGCGCAAAAGACGGTTCGACTCAACAAGCGACGAACCCTACTGCAGACCAGTCTATGTCCCACACGAACCACAAGACGGAGATTACTCGATTGGAAGCTGGGCCAGCGGTTATTACGAAAGTTTTGCAGTAGAGACAACACCCCTACAAGCCGCGACTCAACCCACAGATCATGTATCGCTCGACAGGGAGTACAAGCCACCGAGCGACACGCCCTACAAGCCATCGACCGACGAAGACATCTCTCCGTCGATCGATATCAATCACAGACCACCATCCGAGGTACAAACACCTAAATTTGATTTAAATTCACTAATTCCGGATGAGTTTGGTATTTTCAGGGATTCGGATGGTCATGGACGTGCCATAGACGGGAGAATCATTCCTATCTCCACAGAAGATGTTGTAGACTTACTCCAGATGGCCAATGGACCTATCATCAAAAATGACCTGAACCAGACAAAGCGCCCATCGACTGATGCATGGAGACAAGCATCGATCGATACACACCGAGAGTGCGGGTAGAGAGCTTTCTGAAACGGAGAACGTCGTTTCTTTTGGGAAAAGAAAGATGAATATGGAGTCTACAGAGATGAATCTGGCCATGCAAGAGCAGTAAACGGAGACATCATCCCTGTCACCAAAGAAGATATGGAAAACTTGCTGAAGAGAGCCTCACTATTTGGTCGCTCTTGTTTCTGCCTCCCAGGATATGCTGATCAGTTTGCTAAAGGAGTTCCAGATGGCAAGCTCTACACACAGAACGAAGTCACCTACATGCTAGATGGCCTTACCAGCAATCACAACTGGAAGATAGCAAGCGCGAAATTTGACCTTGAGGACAAACTATCAAGACTTCGAGGTGAAATGCTATGGCAGACCAGCCACAATGACCAAGTACGAAAGAAACGAGATGCCCTACAAGAAGAAGTCAACACTTTGCGCGCACAACTGCAGTCTCAACCACAGCCATCGACCTATACAGATCCCCCTGCATCGATCGATACACCTGCACTTAACCCGATCGAGCACCACTTCCAGAAGCTATCGATCGATGACAAACCCAGTCCATCGATCGACAACCGTGCTCAAGAATTCTGTACCAAGGAAGAATTTGAAGAAACCACAGCCGAGATCTACAAATCCATTGAAGCTTGTGAAAACGAAGATTACTACCTACTGGACAAGTATTGGCTCTCAGTGCAGAATGATGTTAACATTTTGAAACTGAGAATGGAAGACATTCAGAAGGAGGTAGCAGATATCCAAAGACAGCTCGCCAGCCGACCTGACCCATCACCATCGATCGATGAAGCACCCAACGCATCGATCGATATGCAACCTCCAACCTCAACCGACGATCCACCACACCACGACACCATGCAGCGCACAACAGAACATATCTACAGCATGATTGGCAACCATCAATACAGCCTTGCCAACTTAGAACGGTGGTTCGAAAAGATCCATGCAGAAGTTTATGGTTTGAAGACTAGCATGACCAGAAGTGAGAAAGCCACAAGAAGCTTTCTAAGCTCTTGATTTGATGAAACA
>CAKOAT010180155.1:0-58469 GCA_932364175.1 Eruca vesicaria subsp. sativa
TTTTTTTTTTTGTTTTAATTTTAGTTCCAAATTTTGTTTTAAAATATTATTAGACCCCTTTCTAGCATTACAATTAATTATCTTTGGTTTTTCAATAACCAAGCTAACTTTATTCATTTTTGTTTTACACCACAACAATTCAACATTTCAAACTTCCTCGTTACTCATCTATATTCTCACAAGACACAACTAAACACTTTCCAAATCCTTAAAACTCCAAATGTAGTGTTTACGTTTTGGCCCCCTTTGCTATACAACTATGGTATTTTCAAGCTGAATATAATAACTCAACATAAACCAAAACTTAGAAAAGCTCCAGAATCTCTATCATGTGCTTGCATGAACATGCTTGTCAAGAAACGCCTTAGCCAAGTTACTAAAGCTTACACTGACGGTCTCAGCTGCTGCATACCTCTCGATGAGATCCAGCACTTCTGCTCTCAGAATCATCTTTCTTGTTGCTCTGTTATAGTCACAAATGTAATACAAAGCCCCCAGTGCGTAATTTACCTATTAGGAAACAAAACAGGTTTTTTAGTTTCGTTTTTAAAACATTTAATGAGGCGAGAAACATTGTGTACTCACAGTATTTCGGATAGGGCTTGATAAACATTTGACTATAAGAGGAATTCCATCAGCCTCAACAATGGTAGCAGTGTTCTTTGGCTCTGTGGGAAGAACAATAAAAAGCATGCGTTTGAAGAATCAGCAATTATAAGAACAAAAACAATAGAGTATATTCGCATATAAAATGCTCTTTGTTTTACCAGCACAAGCGTTGCATATTCCTCCTATCCCGAATTCTACAAGCTTCTCATTTGGCTCTGCTATGCAGTCTATGAATAGTTCCAAGACGTTTAGCTGCTCGAGTACACAATAAAAATATTTTTATCGTAGCAAGAGCGAAGTGGGGATCAAATTTAGGTTTTCTATGATTTAGAAGACAAAAAAAGAGCCGACTTGAGATTACCTGACGTAAGATGGTGTAGTTGTAAGGGTCATAGGAAAAGTTCGCCAAGTTTGCTACAGTTCTCTCTTTAGTTTCTGCAGGTGCAAGACAGTATTATATCAATGCTCGACTTAACTGTCTAAGAGACAAACCAGAAATATAATAGCTTGGCTTTGCTAAATTATAGCCTAGCAGAATCATCTGAAAGTGATCTCATATTCCATATCAAGCCAAACACAGTCCTTAAAATCATACTGCAATCCAACAACTTGTGTACTCTTCACTCAAGTTACAAGAAGCATGAGCAGATACTTAAGACTAAAGTAGTCATACGTTCATCAGTTGCATTCTGAAACTGACTCACAAGCTCCTGCAATAAAAAGAGGAAAAACTCAGCTCCAAAAACAACTCTTCCCACAACGAAGAATCTCACAGACATAAACGAAGCAGACCCAAGTTGTACACACAAAAGAGAAACTCAGCTTTTCCCTGTTGTTTTGTTTTGTAGGCTCAATCTCCACGATGAAACATTGATGCATAATGGTACAAACCGATTTTGAAGTAGAGGTTAACCATTCATGCAACTTGCACATTTGACAAAAAAGAGACCTGTAGATATTGAAGCCTTGGTGTTCCAGTCTTGCCAGTACGTTCGTCTTGTCTTTGATTATTAGTAAACATCTCTCTCACAACTCTACCAAGACATTAAACCACTTGAGATTAGATACCTCAGGATTTGATAGCCATAAGATTAAAAAAAAAAAATCAGAAGTACGATAACAAAAACACAAGCACATTTAGAGAAGCAGGATAATCTAATTTCAAGAGAAATACACTAAAGACTGGAATCGCTTAGTTACTGAACATGAATCAGACAACATAACAAACGTCTCCCTGACTCTCGATTAGAACAATTCAATGGTGGAAGAACTCAATCAATTAACGTACAACTATCTCAGTTCAATTCAAGTAAATATATAACTACAAAGCTTATAAGATGAAACTTGGAAGAAGATGCAACGGAGGTACCAACTTCGATGACGGCGAGAGAGAAATCAAACCCAGCCTGTCAAAATTGTCACTTGAGCAAACGGAATCTCTCGCCAAATCCAAACCCTATTTTATTATTATTATATATTATTATTATTTATTATTATTATTATTACTAGAACCACAGATCCGTGGATTATTTATTTCGGTTTTGAAATATTTTAGTTTCTTTTTTGAGTCAATTGGCTCAATACACAAAAAATATTGGAATATTAGCGATCTACCTATATACATATTTGTATTTGTGTTCCGAAAAAGTATTTGAGAGGAAGATAAATTGACACTTTTAATCCTAACTCCAATCTTCGATCTTTTTCTCTCTTTTTCTCTCTGAGCTTTCCATGAAAAGCGTCGGGAAAATGGGGAAATACATAAAAAAGAGCAAACTCGACTTGAGAATCTCTACCCTTAATAGACATGTGGGCCCCCTTCAAATGTATCACAAGTATGTCCTGAGGCCCGGCACTGAAGATCAACGAAGACGAAGCTATGTTTAGGTTTCAATGGATGTAATGATTTCGGACATTTACTTGAATCATTTTGGGACTTTACTCTTATTTACCCTACAAACTCTCATAAAAATTCTAATATACTCCACTTCTAATAAATTATATTTTTCTTTTTCTTTTTAGAGAATTTGCATCCTCTATACACATAAAACCCCAAAATTATGAATATACCCTATTTCCCTATGTTTCTCTCCTTCCCACTTACCACCTTTATTCCCCAATGTTAAGGTATTTCTCTCTTTTATGGTATTGAGCCAATTCACCTTTCTTTTTAATTAGAAAAAGGGAATTTGCACTCCCTACACATAACTAAAAGCATCTCCAACCCCACTCCAAAACCCACTCTAAACTTCATTTTGCAGTAAAATCATCTCCAACCGTACTTCAAAACCCACTCCAAAATGAAGTAACAAACATGATTACTCCAAATATGGAGTAAACCAACTCATTACTCCAAAATGAAGTTGAAATTTTTTATTTATCAAATAGTCCTTCACATTTATATATTTTTTGTTTTTAATAAAATATTATTATAAATAAGTATATTAATATTATTTATTATATATATTATAAAATTTACTGTTAATATTTATTAACTATATAAATAGCCTCATTTTTAATAAAATATTATTATCAATAAGTATATTAATATTATTTTACTATATATAATATAAAATTTACTGTTAATATTTCTTAATTATATAAATAGTCTCGTCTTTAATAAAAATATTATTATAAATAAGTATATTAATATTATTTTACTATATATATTATAAAATTTACTGTTAATATTTCTTAATTATATAAATAACCATGTGATGAACTCTTTTATGCAACAAAATATATATAATATAAAACATAAAATATCATACATAGAGAAAATGAAAGATAAGCACCATACAAAAGAAATAACATAAAATAAAACTTACAACAAAGATAAATTCTTAATAATCCGATAAATCATTTTCGGATCCACTAAAATTATTAAAATAATCCGATAAAATATTATTAAATTCTTACTTAACATGATAATAGAAGATGATTGTGATTTCGAGGTGCCAATTGAAGTTGAAAGAGAAGTCCTGCCAAGGAAAGTTGAAACTGAAGGAAATAATAATGTGAGGTTCCAAAAGTTTTTTTCCCGTTTCAGAGAAATCAAAGATAAATAAGCTCATTTTTTACTTCGAAATGCATTAGTTAATCATTTGTGAGAAAATTATTCTAATTCTAATGAATAATTTAGAATTGATGTATTATTGTGTTTAAGCTATATAATGTAATTTTTAATGTATTAAATGTTTTCTTTAAAACCTTGTTGAGTAGTTTTATTTATATAATAAAAATTTAATTGTGGTTAATATTGTATTTAATAGAAATGTTATAAATTGCAAATGGACTGTTTTGCAAATAGTATAAATAAAAGGTGATATTACTAATTTTGAAATAAATATAAAACATAATATATTAAAATTATTCTTTTGGAGTAAAAAATGGAGTAATACATTGGAGTACAACTCAACTGCATTTTGGAGTTACTCCATTTTAGAGTAGAAAATGGAGTAATACATTGGAGATGCTCTAATACCCTATTTGCACTCCCTACTCTATTTCCCCCAGTTTTGGCTCTCCCATTATCAATTTTTTCTCCCTAAAATTAAGGTATTCAATACCTTTTAGTATTTTAAGCAAATTGACTCTTACAAAAAATGGCTATATACAAAAATACCCTTAAAGAATCTAAATATTTATTTGACCCAACCTACCTAACCCAACCCCATCTAGACCCAATCGGATTATTCTGAATCCATATCAAGGTCTCTCTTTTTTTCTCACGTTTTTTTCCTTTACAAAAACCTCTAGTCATCTTCATCTTCTTCTTCATCAATTATCTTAATCTTCTTCTTCATGATAACCTTTCGATTCAAGACCCTAAAATTTTGGCTATTTTAAAGCCTTATTTTGATTTTCTCGAGAATCTCATTAAACATTCGTACCTCTATTCTCAGTTTAATCTCTGCTCAAACGGATGATCTTCTTCGTTGCTCCTATGGCGGTTGTGGTCATAGTTAAGTACACGTTACAGAACTAAAGATTTAATATGTACACAACAATTAAAGCCCATAAAAACTATTTTGTTTTGAAGAAAATCCATGGCAGCCGCATAAGAAAACAGTAAAATCAGCAAAACTCTAATGGGAAGACAAATGGATAATTACAAAATTGCCACTAATTAAAAAAAAAAAAGAAAAAAAGTGCTGAGATTCGAACCGGGGCAGTATAGCTAGGAAAGAAGGAATAACCACCAGACCACGTGATATCTATGCGAGTATATACATACACTAAGATTTTTATATTTTATTATTTTAAAATAAAATAAGCAAAGCTAATAAGGCGGAAAATTGAACCCGGGGCTGTTTGCTTTCAAAACTAAGGAGTATACCAACAGCCCACATTTAACCTATTACGCTTATTAAATACACAAGTCTTTGTATATGTTTATCGAACCCGGGGCTGTCTTTGTAGCAACATTTTTTATATTTACATAACTACATTTCATATATATGTTTAATAAAACCCTAAAATTAATCATCAATTAATCATCAAAAATCAATTCCTTTCATTAGGCTCTAGACCCAGTTAACCCGAACGTACATGAAATTTCTTATTTTAAATTTAATAACTTTATATAAAGGATAAAAATATTTAATATAGGAAAATAATGTATATATATATACTATGAAGTTAATTTTTGAAATTAATTATTGATTAATATTTTACTAAAATATTTTATTTGTTATTTACAAAAAATATTATAGTAAGGTGAAACGAAATTTTTAATTTTATTTCCTAGCAATATTAATCATTATTAGTTCGTTTTAAAATATTTTTTAAAGAATTCGAAAAAAATGGAAAAGGGGAACCTGGTGCTTAGAGGAAATAGGATGAGACTAACCCAAAAAAAAAAAAAAATAATAAGGAAAAAAAGAGTAAGAAAAGAATGAAGAAAAAAGAGGGATAGCGAGAAAATATTTTAGATTTCACATATACGGGTTGATATTTAACACATATACGGGCATATAATTTTAAAATATATAAATTAAAGATTATTAGTTTAATTATAAATATAATGTCTATATTGCTTTCATAGGGTGTAAATAATGAAAAATATACCAAATAATCCTTAAGTATAGTTTACATATTTGTTTTATATCGATATACCTAAAAATATTTTTAGCAATTTACGTCTTTTTAACGAAAAACCTTGTTTAAAATACTTTCAAAACAAAAAAAAACAAAAAAAAACATGTATAAAACATGACGAAAGATATTAGGAGGGAAAACCATGTTTAAAATGTGTCAAATTAACCATATTTATGTCTAACAAATGTTTGAATATTTTCACTAAGTAGTTCTCAAGGTTGTAGTAATATTTTCTTCTTCATAGTAATACTTTCGCGAAATTCAACATTTTTAGTAATACCACATCAAAAATTCAAATTTCTAAGTAATACCAATGTAACTAGACATTTTTAGTTTGTATGTAACACAATGAGAGAAAAAAAATCAGAAATTATGTATTTTATGTTATTCATCTCATTTTGGCCTTCCCAACAAGACATTAGAAGTATAATGATGTTTTCTAGGAAAAAAGAGATATTTTCTATCAACTTGAGAAATTAAGAGTATTGATGTTAGGAGTTTTCAAGGCTCCTAAGACAATTGATGTAATATATAAGATTGTCGAACAAGTTCTGAGAGATGTAAAAGCACCAAGAATGCAAGTACTAGCTTAATCGAAGTGCGATCATATGGTTGATTGGTTTTTGAATTATAACTAATATTGAATTGCAGAAACAGAACGCCATAAATGAATAAACTTTAACAATTAAGAGATGGGAGAACCCATGGGTATAGGGAATCTGACCTTAGATGATCAGTTTTCGAACTAAGAATGGCAAGTGATCGATTAAACTATCTACCTTAGGCCTAGACGCAATTCTAAACAAGCTCTATGTCTAGATGAATGTTCATTTGCTAACACAACTCAAACATCAAATATCTTTGGTTGAATATTATGAAAGCAATCATTAGGAATAAGTCTACTAGCCACCTTAACACCTTTAACAACAAGTATCCTTGGTAAAGGATGTTAAAAGCTTAGGAGAGTTGACTCAGACATTTCATCGAACACTTTGTGAGTGGGAGATGTCTAGAGATCAACTTTTGAGTGGCCAACTCAAAAGAAGCATTAAGATCACTCTACAAACAAGGAATGAAGAAATCTAAACTAAACACCCTAGTTCTAGAATAATCATCCTTAGTCTCCCTAACCCATGAATTCAATTGTTATTTATTCACTAATCATCATGATTACTCTTAAACCCATTTTAGATTCAAGTTTGATCATGTAGATGATGAAATAGACAAGTAAAAACAATGAATAGTGAAATCAATGATCTTAAAGATGAACATTCCAATAGGTTTTCAAGTGTTTTCTTCAAGAACAAAGATAATCTGCCAGTGGTGGCTTACAACTTAACTTAAACTTAGGTTTTTCCAACTCAAAACATAAAAAATGAAATTGCAAAAAGGTTCTCTAAACTGATGTTTTTTGTCACATAAAAGACGCGCAGCGGGGTCACTACACCGCTGCCAGGACCCCGCTCCAGATCTCACAGCGGAGTCCTGACCCCGCTGCAAAGACCCGCTGTGAGTGTTCTTTTTCTTCTTCAAAAGGCGAGTGGCCCTCCTACCCCGCTGCGTGGGTCCGCTGTGGTCTGGGCTAACCCCCTATCTCCGCTGCGCGACCCCGCTCCAGCTGGTATTGCTTGCAGCGACCTCTTGACTCCGCTGTGCTGCTCCGGCTCGCCAAATGACACCTTTTGCACTTTCTTTTGGCACATAATTGATCCCAAACACCTCCAGGAACTCCATAGCATGTTCCACCACCTGATAAAGACAAATGAATGCAAAATGCAACCTACGAGTGTCTAAATCTAATCTATATGCTCAACATGAACAAGAATGTAAGGCTAAAACCAAGTAAATATGCAACATATCAAGTATCTTATGTCTAATTTGACAAATAAACACATATAATGACACCTTATCACGTAATATATGATAAATATCTTCTAAATATAAATAATAAGATGAAAATTAAGGTTAGTAGAAATATGCATAAACATAGTAATTCAAGGTATTTCAAGGTAGTTTACAATTATACCTAGTAATACCATTTTAGCTTTTATTAGTAATACCACGTAAAAAATAAAATATTTTTAGTAGAACCAATACGTTTAGATAGTTTTAGATGGTATATAACATTTTTGTAGAAACAAACTCTGAATATAAAGAAGATGTTTTTGTGGAAGTGATAATTTTTCTAACACTTAAGAAATATTAAAGATTTCATAACTAATTTGATATCTAAACACATATGTGGACATATAATTCAAAATATATAAGCTATATCTGCTAATAATATACAATAAGCCACAAATATATAGTTCTTAGAAATATGTATAATACATAGTAGTCCAAGGTAATACAAGATAGTACTTAGTAGTGCCAGTAGTCCACGTATCCATTTATATAAATAAAAAATAATATCACATCTTCAAATTTATATAGAATGATGGACATCCTTCTGCTTCAAGAACTGTAATTTTGATATTTTTTTTCAAAAATATTAAAAATGATATGAATGCATAATAAATAAATTTATTTAACCAAAAGATTTTAAGATAGATAAATTATTTACAAAAACAAAGCATTTTGTAAACATATTAAAGTTAAAATAGATATAATTGAACTGGAATTTTAAATGATACTCTTTACATAACAAGAAAAAGTGTCAAAATTAATTTTTATAAAACAAAGAGAATATTATTTATAATTTATATAGATTGTTTATTTAATTACACATATAGATATAAAAATATTAAAAATATTATTTTCAATCTAAAGACCATATAAAATATATAAAAACTTAAATTTAATAAATGCGAAATTAATTTCTGGTTAAAACATTATTGAAATATATGTTTTGTTAAATATATAATTTCAAAATATTTTTCTTTAAACCAAATTAATATAAATATATTATCAAATTTTGTATTATTGAAATAATATATATATATATATATATATGAAACTAATTTTTGATTTAAATATGAAATATCTTATTTTAAATTTGATTGCCATTTTAGTTAAAGAAAATTAATTTATATACATATCTTTTTAACTAATTTTTGGTATTTTTTATTTTATTGTTATTTTATTTTTTACGAAAATATTATTTCAGGATAAACATATTTTTTACTTTTTATAAATTTTAATTATATTAATCCTTTAATAATTTTAAGAAATTTTTGTAAAAAAAAAAGATTTAGAAAATAAAATATGGGTTCCATCCAATTTTTTTTTTAAAGTTTAAAAAATAATCTGGTCTGTTAAGAAAATAATATGAGATCCACCTAAAAAAAAATAAAAGAAAACAAAATTGAATGGTGGGTCCTGTAATATTTGAAAATAAGAGGAAAAATAATAAGAAAAGAAAGGGTAAGAAGGGAAAGGGGAAATGAGTGGATAAATATTGGGTAGTTAGATAAATGGTGGGGTATTAAGAATATAAAATTTTTAGATAGGGCTTTTAAGAATACTATCCATCATTTTGAGATTCCTTAATTTTATATAACTTAGGATATTAGGGTTCTTTTCTTTCTTATGTTCTTTTTTCTCCAATATTCTATTTGATGAATTCAAAATTACATTTTTTTTGGTTTCTCATTTGTTCAAGTGAAATTTACATATTTTCATATTCGTTTGTTTTGCAAAGATGATATTTTAATCCTTAAAACAAATTGGTATAACCGTAGAGTATCATGGAAAAACACAATCAAATCCTCCAATGTTACTGCCCAAAAAAATTCTATTCTCAGATACTCTTGCCTGAAATGTGATAAATAAAATTTTATTTAAATGAATCAAATGGTCCAATGCTCCTGTCCGAAAAATTATATTCTCAGATACTCATTCTCGAAATGTGAATTAAATAAAGTCGGAGAAGAAAACAAGGAATCTGGAGAAAAAGACAAAAAAGCCGGAGAAGAAGACAAGGAAGTTGGAGAAGAAAACAAGGAAGTCGGAGAAAAAGACAATGAAGTCGGAGAAGAAGACAAGGAAGTTGGAGAAGAAGACAAAGAAGTCGGAGAAGGAGTTCAATTAGACACCGAAGCAGGTCGACTAAATCAAATTAAGACGCATGCAAAGGTAGGTTTTATTCCCGTTTATTCATTATTTTAAGATAATATAACTGTGTAAAAAAAAGTGAAATTTGGAGTAAACGTAATATTGAGTGACAAAGTAATATATGAAGAACTTTGTAAAATTAAGTTAAACTTCAACTGTATCAGTTTGTGAAAGTTAGAAAACCTTGAAGTTTATTTCGTATGTGATCGGTTTTCACTCCACTGCAAGTCAGAGATGACGGAGCCATGCAACCGCTTAAGTTTCGCTTTACTTCAAACCTGTATCATAAGGGTGTTAAGCTTTCAGGAAAATGTTACATTAACTCGGCGCTAACAAATATACAAATGATCCTGAAACAAAAGGAGGTGAACTTGTTCTTAGATGACCCACAGTTCCAACATTTCTTCCATATCAAAAAACGAAAGCAGAAGTGGATCTGAATTTGGATTCTTGTTTTAGGTTCAGCTTTGACAGCGAAGAAGAATGAGTTATGGTTTATTGTTAATGGTGTCCCAATCCGATACTCTCTCAGAGAATTCAGACTTATCTCTGAACTATACTGCCATGAGTATCAACCGAACTATGAGAGGTTGGGTGGTACATCCTTCATGAACAAGTATTTTGAAGGGAAAATTGTTACATACGCTGAGGTGGAGACGAAGATTTTGGAAATGAAAGGAAAGCCAAGTCTGGATCGTCAGAAGATGGCCGTTCTGTACTTCTTAGCCAGCATCCTCGTTGGAGGCCGAAAGACTGGAGAGGGAGCATCAACTGTGGACAGTTTCTTCCTGACTGTTGTTGATGACCTCGATGCGTGCTTAAAAGTTACTTCGGGGCGGTATGCATTCAAGCACAACTTGAAGGATGTATTTAGCTTCTTGGAGAAGTGCAAAGGGGAGGTTCCGACAATCTGGGTATTTACAAGCTTTCTTGTTCATTTGGAAGTATTCTCTAGCTCTTTTTTTTCTTAGGATAGTAAATACGTTAATTTGATGGTAATGATGTTGTTTGTTGTATGTAGTTGTTGGCCTTTGAGGCAATTCTAAGCTTCAGTAACCATTTTCGAGAAAATGTGAAAAATGCACACGATAATTGCTCGCGGATGTGCAAGATGCAGTACAAATGAAAAGGTGGAACGAAGGCATACAGTGTGAATGCAATGAACGAGCAACTTGGTGAAACTAAGGTACTTATGATAATGTTATATGAATAATTCAAATTAAGGAGAAAATAAGTTTGTATTATTTGTAGCCACAGGATATTGAGAGTATATTGGTAGTAACTGAGGCTGAGAAGGAACTTCTGAAAAGAATAGGGATGGAGAAGGACGTTTGTTGGGCCGATGACGACGATGATGCAGCAGTTGATTGTTGGACGAAGATAATACAAGAAGGGAAGAAACAATTTTTTTTGAAGAACAGTTTAACATCAATGTAGCTGCTCGTAACCGTCCACCTACACCTCCGGTTGAAGCTCCCACCATTCCTGCTATTGGAGCATCAGAATCGGTGGAGGCTTCTGGATTTGAGGATTTAAAAATGCTCGAAGTTCAGATTATGAATGCAATCCGAGATGGTTTGAAAGAAATTAACAAAAAGTCGATTCGTTGGATAACCGGCTAACTTCTCTAGAAAAAGAAGTGAGGAGGCTTACGAAGAGGGTTCCCGATAGTTCTGATGGTGGTGTTCCTGATGGGACCAATGATGGTGTTCTCGATATTGCTAAGCAAATGCAGATTCTTCATGGTGGGGGTAATGAGGAGGAAGCTGGTGATTCCAACGAGGATGACCTCGAAGAAGAAAATGGTGGTACAAAGGATGATGACCTCGAAGAGGAAGAATATGGTGGTTCAAACTATAATGACATCGTAGAAGAAGAAGATGGTGGTTTGAAGAATGATGACCTCGAAGAAGAAGAAGAAGAAGATGGAGGATCTAAGGATGAGGACATGGCTGGTGAGAAGGAAAATGAAAGTGGGGATGTGGAAACCGAGAGGAAGACTAAGAAGAGGAAAGTATCGGGGATGGACAAGAAGGAGGTGTTGCAAAAAAAACGAAAAGGAAAAATCGAAAATGTGAGGAGTCCCATTGTGATAAGACGCAGTCAGAAGGCAAGTTCCAAGCAGAAGGAATGTGCGAAGAAGAAGGAAAGTACCCAGAAGAAGAATGCAACTACACATAAGAAGGCAGGTACCACCAAGAAGGCAAGTACCCTGAAGAGGAAGCCCAGCAAGAGAGGTAAAGGGAAGTAGGTGTGAAATCACATGTGGTGTTTAGATGTGATAATTGTTTCGTGTTTGTTCAAGACTTACCCTATGTATTACTCTTAACTTCCAACTTCATTTTACCTTCAACGTCGTATTACTTCGTGAAACTAGAGTCTAATCAGGTGACACTCTTACAAAATTTAACTTTCGTATTTGTGGAATTTGGTGACACTAGAGTAACTTAGTGAAACTAGAGTATAACAGGTGAAACTCCTATTAACAGGTGAAACATTATATTTGATTTGTATTTTCAAATATAAAACTTAGTGAAACTAGAGTATACAAATTCAAAATTATACGCATGTTCCACCACGTTTTACAATTATATAACGAAGGTATCACCAAATTTTACAATTATATAACGCATGTTCCACCAAATTATTTCTGATTTTCCTGTGTTCCTTGAGTTCCTTAAATTCCTTGAGTTCCTTGAGTTCCTTGAGCTCCTTGAGTCCATTGAGTCCCTTGAGTCCATTGAGTCCTTTGAGTCCCTTGAGTACCTTGAGTTCTTGAAGTCCCTTGACTCACTTCATTACCCGTCGAGCAGTTGAACCAGCGACCCAAATTCCTGTTAGGCATATACTTATTAGCACGGGACCCAGGTTCTCCAACCGAAGGAAACCTTTTTTCCTTAGTTCTTCCCTTTCTTTTTGTGTACTCTGGCGGTAACAGACATTGTTCTGCGATTTCTTTTGGAACCATCCATTCAGACATATGAGGCACTGGATATACAGTTCTTTGATACGACAAAGCCCAAATTTTAATCAAGTAATAAGGCGAGATTATATCATACATCTCAGAGATAGCTATTGGTCTATCATGCTTCAAACATGCTATGGCAGCGTCTATTGCATGGACAAATGGGTATTTATCTATATCCAATTTCCGGTAGCTGTAACTTTTAGTATCCAGATTAACTATAGAAGTCTTCCCATACATTCCAATAATATTAAGATAAAAAGTGTTCTGCGGAGTCACATCTAGTTTTTCACCTTTTGGTACTCTTTTACTCCACATAAGGAACCAATTTTCGAGCTGACGGTCAGGCTTCTGCATCCTTCCTATGTCTGTTTAACAACTCCGCCATTTTGTCAACAACTATATCAAGCATAGGCAGTAAAGACATCTTCCGTGCTTCTTCAAAAAGCGCATTCAAAGACTCTGCACAATTAGAGGTGTCTATGTTGTACCTTGCACATGGGAAATGACATTTCGCCCACTTTTTAACCTCGACACTTTTATCAAGATACTTAGCACAAGATGGATACCTCCCCCTAAACTCTTGATACTCCTTTTCAAACTCAGCCTCTGAATTAATTTGTGCAATTCTCCTGAAATGTGCTGCAACCTCGTCCCTGCCCTGTTTGACACGAAGTTTCACATTGTGTAATAGATTCCAGATACAATACCCATGTTCAGCCATTAGATACACTTCAGCAATAGCGTTTATAAGACTTGGATTTCTGTCTGAAACAAATACCAGTTTAGTCGAATCCGGTATAACAGTTTTCAACATTGTGAAAAACCACTTCCAACTTTCATTTTTCTCCCCATCAATGACACCAAAAGCTAAAGGATAATGGTGACGGTTTGGATCCTGAGCCGTGGCAATAACTAAAGCACCACCTTCAATAGTCTTCAGAAAAGTAGTATCCACAGTGATGACTTTCCTCATGTACTGAAACTTTTCAGTGGAAGCTCCCAACAAAACAAATAGGTATTTGAACCTTTTCCCATCATCCAACACAAAACTTGTTTTTGAAACAGGGTTCACCTTCTCAAACATATACAAGTAAGAAGGAAAATTCTTGTATCCTTCCTCCGGACTACCACGCATATCCTAAATTTCTTGTTTTTTCCTCCCCAAAGCGTCGCATACGACACTTCGATACCCAATCTCCTTTGCACCACTCCGCGCAGGATTTTTGGTTTTGGTGTGTCAAATAGTCCCTGAAAATCATTGATGCAGTATAGCTGCAACAAATATTGGTGTACCTTTCCTTTTGACTCCAGTACTTGAAGTTGCGCGAGAGCATGAATGCATCTTTATGTATGTTCTAATCGAGAACGATTCAGAATTATTTATCCTCCTAGCTCTCACACCCCATATACAACCTTCATCCGATCCTCGACATTTCACCACATATCGACTCTTATCCGAGTTCACGATACTGATTCCAAAATTGTTCTGTTGTGATCCTTTATCAATTAAATCTTTATCAGTTTCTTTACTCGGAAATTCTTGAAACACCACAATTCCCAAACCATCTTCCCACTCAGTAACACAGGAGTTTCTTTTTCAACAGGTGGCACTCAACATAGTCATAAATAACACCAATACCCATAGAGTTATCCACGTCGCCCTCATTCTTCACGCTGTCTCTGTTATCCAAACCAATGCCTTCTTCGTCAGCGTCTCCATTCACAACATTCTCCACCCACTCAATCCCCTCTATATATCGTTCTGCTCCTTCAATGGGAGTTAACACAGTTAGTGCACCCGGATTACCTTCAACTTCGGGTAATCCACTCCCAAGCTCACTATAGTTCCCACCATATGAGCTTTCTTTCTCAACTCTTGATTTTTGTTCCGTTATTGGAACTATTTCCATGTTTTTGATGACCTCTACATGCATAATACTCCTTCTTCCCTCTTTATCCACTGATGTCAAATACACAAACAAATCTTCATCATCCAAAATATATGATTGCCTCTTAGGTTCTACTACCAGTGGGAAAGTTGGGTAATTACAATCCTACCTAAGACTATCCAAACCCAAATCAAAGACCGACCCACAAAAATCGGATCTCTAATTCCAGAATAAGTTATAATTCTCAAATACGTTTCACAGTAATAAAGGAAAGCTTTCAAAGGTTTCACTAGGTCGGTTTCCCTGTCTCTCACTCATTCTCACCAATTCTCTCAAAACCGTAATAATGTTGAACCAAGTCAATCCGAAGACGAAAGAAGACAGGGCTATTAGTGTAGTTGAAGAAACCACTGTGGTTACATGTGGAAGCGGAGAACTAATCGGAGATGAGGTCATAAACGCAAGCACCATCGACAAATCTGTCGAACAAGGAACCGAGGAACCTCCCCTAGATGCAGAAGAAAAATCAAGTGATAAAGTGGAAGAGAAGGAAGCCGGTGAAGAAGACAAGGAACTCGGATAGGAGGAAGAGAAGGAAGTCGAAGAAGGAGTTGAATTGGAATCCAGACAAAATGACGAAGAAGCTGAAGAGAGGGGGGGGGGGTGACACCAAAGCAGGTCGACTAAATCAAATTGAGACGCATGCAAATGTAGGTTTTATTCCCGTTTTATTCATTACTTTAAGATAGTATAACTGTGTAAAATAAAGTGATTTGGAGTAAGCGTAATATTGAGTGACAAATTAATGTATGAAGAACTTTGTAAAACTAAGTTGAACTTCAATTGTATCAATTCACAACGCTCGTGAAAGTAAGAAAAACTTGAAGTTTATTTCGTACGTGATCCGGTTTTCACTCCACTGCAGGTTGGAGATGACGTAGCCATGCAACCACTTAAGTTTCGCTTTACTTCAAACCCGTATCATAAGGGTGTTAAGCTTTCAGGAAAATGGTTCATCGACTCGGCGCTAACAAATATACAAAAGATCCTGAAACAGAAGGAGGTGGACTTGTTCTTAGATGACCCACAGTTCCAACATTTCTTCCATATAAAAAACCGAAAGCAGAAGTGAATGGGAATGTGGATTCTTGTTTTGCGTTCAGCTTCGACAGCGAAGAAGACTGAGTTATGGTTTATTGTTAATGGTGTCCCAACCTGATACTCTCTCAGATAATTCTGACTTATCTCTGGACTATACTGCCATAAGTATCCGCCAAACTATGAGAGCTTGGGTAGTACATCCTTCATGAACAAGTATTTTGAAGGGAAAAGAGTTACATATGCTGAGGTGGAGAAGAAGATGTTGGAAATGAAAGGAAAGCCAAGTCTGGATCGTCAGAAGATGGCTATTTTGTACTTCTTAGCCAGCATCCTCGTTGGAGGCTGAAAGACTGGAGGGGGAGCATCACCTGTGGACAGTTTCTTCCTGACTATTGTTGATGACTTCGATGCGTGCTTAAAGTTCCCTTGGAGGCGGTATGCATTCGAACACAACTTGAAGGACGTATTTAGCTTCTTGGAGAAGTGCAAAGGGGAGGTTCCGACAAGCTGGGTATTTACAAGCTTTCTTGTTCCTTTGGAGGTATTCTCTAGCTCTTCCTTTTCTGAGGATAATAAATTCGTTAATTTTATGGTAATGATGTTGTTGTTTGTGTGTAATTGTTGGCATTTGAGGCAATTCCAAGCTTGAGGAACCATTTCCGAGAAAATGTGAAAAATGCACACGATGATTGCCCGCGGATGTGCAAGATGTAGTACAAATGCAAAGGTTGAACGAAGGCATACAGTCTGAATGCAATGAACGAGCAACTTGGTGAAACTAAGGTAATAAAGAATAATGTTATAGAATAAGTTGAATTAAGGAGAAAATAAGTTTGTATTATTTGCAGCCACAGGATATTGAGAGTATATTGGTAGTAACAGAGGCTGAGAAGGAACTTCTGAAAAGAATAGGGATGGAGAAGGACGCTTGTTGGGCCGATGACGACGATGATGCAGCAGTTTGTTGGACGAATATAATACAAGAAGGGAAGAAACACTTTAAAAAAAAAAAAATTCAACATCGATGTGGCTGCTCGTAACCGTCCACCTACACCTTCGGTCGAAGCTCCCACCATTCCTGCTATTAAAGAATCATAATCTGTGGAGGCTACTGGAGTTGAGGATTTAAAATTGCTCGAAGTTCGGCTTATGAATGCAATCCGAGATGGTTTGAAGGAAATTTAAAAAAAATCGATTCATTGGGTAACTGGCTAACTCCTCTAGAAAAATAAGTGAGGAGGCTTACGAAGAGGGTTTCCGATAGTTCCGCTGGTCATGTTCCCGATGGGACCAATGGTGGTGTTCTCGATATTGCTACGAAAATGCAGATTCTTTATGGTGGGTGTAATGATGAGGAAGATGGTGATTCCAAGGATGATACCTCGAAGAAGAAGATGGTGGTACCAAGGATGATGATCTTGAAGAGGAAGAAGATAGTGGTTCCAAGGATGATGACATTGTAGAAGAAGAAGATGGTGGTTCGAAAGATGATGACCTGGAAGAAAAAAAAAGAAGATGGTGGTTTTAAGGATGAGGACATGGCTGGTGAGAAGGAAAATGAAAGTGGGGATGTGGAAACCGAGAGGAACACTAAGAAGAAGAAAAGTATCGAGGATGGACAAGAAGGAGGTTTTGCAAAAAAAGCGAAAAGGAAAAACCGAAAAATGTGAGGAGTCCCATTGGGACAAGACGCAGTCAGAAGGAAATTTCCAAGCAGAAGGAAAGTGCGCAAAAGAAGGCAAGTACCCAGAAGAAGAATGCAACTACGCAGAAGAAGACATGTACCACCAAGAAGGCAAGTACCCATAGAAGGAAGCCCAGCAAGAAAGGTAAAGGGAAGTAGGTGTGAAATCCCCTGTGGTGTTTAGATAATGTGATAATTGTTTCGTGTTTGTTCAAGACTTACCCAATGTATTACTTAACTTGGAACCGTTTTACCTTCAACATCGTATTACTTCGTGAAACCAGAGTATAATCATGTGACACTCTTACAAAACTTCACTTTCGTATTTGTGGAATTTGGTTAAACTAGAGTAACTTAGTGAAACTAGAGTATAATCAGGTGAAACTCTTACAAAATTTCAGTTTCGTATTTGTGGAATTTGGTGAAACTAGAGTAACTTAGTGAAACTAGAGTATAATCAGGTGAAACTCTTTCAAAATTGAATTGTTGCTGTCGGACCGTTTCGGTATGTCCCAACTCCCAATCGAATTGTTTCTGAAAAAAAGAGAAATTAAGTAAATTTATAATTAAAATAAATATAACAAAATTCACAGAATTTTAAAAATTACCGCAAAATTATGGAACCATAACTCTTGTTCATCTCTGGGCATCACACAGTAGGTCTCGTATCCTCTACGAAGCATAGAATACATCATTTGGTTAATGCGTCTGCTAATGCCGTTGTTTGACTTGTTGAACCTTAAAAAAGAACAAATATTTAGTTAAAATTGAAATAAAAAAAAAATTTAAATATATTAATTACAAATGGAGAAATGTATATACAAAGTAGTGTATCCTCGTGGTTCGAGATGGAGAACCCGGAGGTTCTCTCGGCGTGGTTGTTGAACCAAAAGCTCAACCGGCATGGCCCGGCTCATAGTGAGCGTTTGGATTAAACACCGCTGCTGGAGGTGCTGGAGGAGGAATATAATTTTGCTCTTGCGAAGATTCCGATACACGGGAAGTACTCCCAGAACGAACTCCAAGAGGTAGACCGCGGCGAAGTGATGATGGTCTAGGCTCGGACCTGCGAAAAAAATAAAAATTTAAACATTACTCGATATATATAAATATAAAAACATATAATTAAATAAAAAGCATACAATTGAATACATTTTTAGTTAACAAAATATTATGATTATATTTAAAATTAATATATATATATATATATATATATGTTTATTATAACATATATAATTTTATTTATCTTTTTAAAAAGTTTTACAATTCTTAAAAAAATTTACAATTTTTGAAAACGTTTTTATATAATAGAAATTGAATAAAATGATTGTAAATATATTTTAAAACCTATCTAAACGTTTTATAAAATATTTTTAACATATAAAATTCAGAAAAAACAAATAATCATCTAAAACCTAAATTATATGTCAATCTACAACCTAAAACCAAAATTATAATCAATTCAATCCTAAAACTATGATTTCAATCCAAAAATCTATTCAGTTCAATCCTAAAACTACCAAATTATCATCCACAAATCTATTCAATCTGAATATCTATTCAAGAGAGAGGGTTTAGGATCTCTTACATGGTTTCAAGAGAGAGAGGAGGCGACGACAGCAGATTCGTCGGATGGAGAGGAGGCGCGGACGTCGGAGATCGGCAGGAGAGGAGGCTCGGACGTCGGAGATTGGCGGGAGAGGAGGCGAGGCCCGGTTTCGTCGAAGTTAACAAAGAGAATCGAGAGAGAAATGAAGAAGAAGAAGAGACTCTGGTTTTTAATTTAAACAATCCGACGGACCAGTTTCGTAGGTATATAGGAATAGAATATCTTATGCAAAAACGTTTCTGTTAAAACCTAAAAGATGGTGTAGTTGATACATATTGCGTTAATTATAATTGAAAGAGTAAATAAATGCTTATATATATTACGTAAATAAAATAGGAGAGCAAAAAGGAATATCTTTTTGAATTTATTATGATTTTTTCAATTCTTTTGTTTAGAAAATAAAAGATTTAATCAAAACCATAGCTTTAAAATATTCCAGTAGTAATGTGCTGTAATTACTTTCAAAACATATATACACTTTAAATAAGACCTTCAGTTTTAATAGTATTGATATTAAGTGAGACATTATATAGTAAAATGTGTTTACATAAAAATAAAATAAAAGGGCTCACAAATGGTTAAGGAGAGTTCAACCCTATTTTACATAGTTTGATGGATTCTAAAAGGGTTAGGGCTCACTTAGGGTTGAGATTGCATCGTAAGTTTACACCTATGCGTAAGTTTACACCTATGCGTAGACATACATCCAACTATGACCCGTGCATTGACAAATAGATTGCATCGTAGTTTACACCTATGCGTAGACATACAGAAAAATCTACGATCCCGACACATATCTGAAAAAATGACAAAACTATGTAAATAATTACATTTTCCAGTGAAAAAATTGTTTCCACCCTTTTCCACCGTCCAAGCTCCAAATACGAGCATAATGAAACATCTTTGTCAATTCACAAGTAAATAAACTCGAAAATATGAAAGTTATGCTTATGCGAATGAAAGTTAAAGAATTTTTTTCAATGAAAGTAAAGAGGAAACAAATATTTTTTGGTTTAGAAAGAGAAAAAATGGTTAGAAATTAAATCTGGTATTTCATGGTTGTTAAAAAGTTGATGTTAACGACATTGCTGTAAATACAAAAAATGTTCAGGGTGTAATTGGTTTTTTTGGTTCAATAGAACTAAGAATTTAATAAAAATGTCAATTTTGTAAATGTTTCAAAAATATAAAGAGGGTTTAGAAATTTCATGGGTAAATAGTAATGACAAAAGAAAAATTGGTTTTAGGTTTGGTTTGAAATCAATATCATTAAATCACGATCACTCCCTTTAATGAAAAAATAACCTTAATATTATGAACAAATTTAATTTTTCATTAATGACAATTTGGTCTTTTTATTCTGAGCCTAAAAACTATATACTAATTAGTTTTATTAATGAGTCAAATTCAACTTCTAATTATTAGTCCGCTGGTCTTGACCCATTCGACCCACCACAGAACGGATCAATCGATATTAAAAAAAAAAAACTAAGTTGCGGTTACAGGTGCATGTCAAATATATTTTACGTGGGACAAATGCGGATTTTTCTAATTTCAATTGTGAGTATCAGGTAATCCGCAAAAAAAAAAAAAAATTATTTTTCAAAATATACTAAATTTCCTTCAAATAATTATTTTTTTAAAATATAAAAAATTAATTAAAAATATACTATTTAATATTATTTAAAAAATAAAAAAAATATTTATTTTTATTATTAATAATTATCCATAGGTCCTGCGGATTATCCACAAAATTAACTGGGGCGGATGCAGATAAAATTTATTATTTGCCGATCAGGCTGGTCGGGCAAGGCGGGTTAATTGATATTATTTTTACAAAAACTACACAATTATATATAATACATTTACATAGATATTGATTATAATAATAAATTAAAATCTAGAATAATTTTAGAAGTTATATTTCCTCCGTTTCACCTTAGTTGTCATTCTAGGTTTTTGCACACATATTAAGAAAACATTTAATTTTACATATTTTCAAGATAAAAACACAGTTACCTATACACCTAATCATTTTTCAACCAATAAAAAAATAGAAGATTATATAAAACTAATAAATTTTGGAGTCATTTGCATACAAATTACTCAATAGTCATAAAATTTGCAGAGATGGAAAATAGCTACAGGCCTAATACTTATAGGTGTAAAAAGACATTAGTAACCCTTTCGATTGTTTACTGTAAAATATTGTGCAGATGTAAATAAATCATAAATGATAAATCCAATAATTAAAAAAAAAACATTATCTTCTTCTCTTTCTTGTTCTTTTCATCTCTTCTCTCTCTATCTTTATGTTCCTTATCTTCTTGTAATCTTCTCCATCTCTTTTTCTTTGAAAAAATCAGTTCCTAAATAGTTTGTAAATTTAAAACTATTTTTCAATTCGATCCAAATTTTTTCATCTTTCTCAATGTATTCATATACTTAATCAAATGCATAAGAAAAAGTTTTTTTCGATGTGGTTGCACAGAGGAGTGTGGAATCCACCACCTCTTCTGCTACTCTCCATCAGATTTTTGAGGTTTTTGGTAAAAGAAATATCCTTCTAACCTCACGTTTCAACAACTGTTTCCTTTCGAACCATCATAATTTACTGTCGTCTCTACCAAATTACCGTGTCAAGTACAATCTCTGATGGGCCAATTCAGAAGACAAGAGTCAGTTAAGAATAAAGTACCTGAATAATGTTCTTCCTCTTAGTTGTTGTTGTTCTTTGAAATATATTTCATTTTCTTTAATAGTGATGTAATTTTTGAAATAACTAGTTAATAGATTAATTAGTTTTTTTGTTATAGTTAGCCGGCTACGAAAACACACATCAATATTACAACTCAAGCTACAATATTGGTAAAACATAAGTAGCCATGAGTTGTTCTGAACCAACTTATGAAATTACCAATAGAATGCACATATTTGGCCACATTGTATACCAATCTTATAATTATCCGGTTATTTCTAATGTTTGTTGGTTATTTAAATTATTGGTCGGTTATCTCTAATGTTTGTTGGTCATTTACAACTCAAGCTCACTACTCTCTAAGCATAATGTGCATCATATCTCCCATCAAAATAAATTTCAAACTACCCCTGAAATCAACTTCTTGAGTGAAAACTCTGTGAAAAACTTCATGATACTTGTTGGACCATCAAAACCCTTAATACCTCCTAGACTATCGAACTGGTTCTTCAGGCTCAGTATATTTATCATCCATTCTAGTGTATGACACACTGGTATGCTCGTGTGACACACATTTCGTAAACTTAGGATACAAATCCTCCCAGTTCGCCATTGGGGATTGTCCAAGTGATAAGATCAAGTTTCAGATCCTTTATTCAACATCCTTAATTTTTTTGTAATTTTCACTGAGTTCTCTTTGCAGTAGCTGATTTTTCTCAAGTTCCTCATTCAGTAGCTGTTTTGTCTGCTCATATTTAGTCTCCACACTCTTTAGATTGTAGGCATGTTCAGAGATTGTCTTATGTAGACTATGTAAGCAAAACTCATTCTCTTCTTTTGACATCCCAATCTATGATTTATTGTTGTTTTCAGACTCTAGAATATTCCTTTGTGCTTCCAGCCTTGCTTTATCTTTGATCAGCTGCATATTTTCTTCACTGGGTTTAGCAAATTGACCAAAGAGAACCTGATACTCAGCAAAAAGATCTACATTTTAAATCAGTTTCTGTAACACTTTCTGAAGCATACGAATTGAAAGAACAGATTCATGGCTAATATATCTATCAGCATGTGATTGTGTTCATGTGCTAGTATGCAAGAGCATAAAGTAAAGAGACACATAGAGATTTGTTAATGAGGTTGGTTTCCTACATCCCTGAGACCATGTCCAGAACTCATTCACTAGAATATAACACAAACAAAATTGCTTTATGGTATCAAACACACATCCGTTCCTACCAATCTAATCTAGAATTACAACGATGAGAGCAACTACTACTCATTTTATTCTCTTGACAAGCATAGTTCTCTATAACTAAACTACTAACAGATCTCTTAACTGTCTGGTAGAACGACCTCACATACATCCATGTGCATCTTCAATAAACCCTAGACGCGCAACCTCTCTCTATCATGCTTTGCTCGCTTTATACTCCAATGAGAAAAACCCTAAGCTCATTAAACCCACTAATATTTTCTTATTAGTTAGGCTTCCCTTAGCAATAAAGTCCATGAAGCCCACGTGACTCTTCGTTTAATACTTATTTCGTCGGCCAAATATATGGAAATATTCCACATCATTGCATCTTGATGTTTTCTTTTTATTCTCCGAAGTGTGTGTAACACATTACTCTCCATGTGTTACACATGTACACGAACCAAAACTCCACCACTGAAGCAACTTCTCAAGCACCAAATTCGTGAGCTTACAATAGCAACAACATGGTCTATGGGAGTTCCATCCTACTAAAATCCACCTCAATAGATCCAGGAGAGCGAGATTGAAGCTATGCTTGATCAGGTTCTTGAGGGAAATCAGAGGCTAATAGTGGACTTCAGTGGGAAGATTGATTCTATCTACAAATATCTGGACACAGAGACTGAAACCTTTGGTATAGGAACCTTGAGACACAATTAGTTAAGACTATAGAAGCTGTTAAGAGGCAAGAAGGGGATGAAGCTATAAACACCATGTCAATGCCATACTGGATGATGATTTATGGAAAGTGGTTAAGCATGTAAAGGTGCAAGGAGACAATTTCGTGGAGGAAAACTCGCAGAGCTTTGGCGGATCACATTTACATTGACCGATGCCATGCTTTGCAAATCGATCGACACACTCTGACACAAATCGATTGCCAGACCTCAAGAGAGATCGATCGATGTCAACAGACGAGTCGACTTCATCGTGCAATGCAATAAGGATTCTGACTCACGAGGAATTTGAAGAGAGACACCCACATCCACCCAGCCATTTCTACTCTAACATTGATCGACAACAAGAGCCAGATATCGATTGACAGGAAACAACCAAAATTGATCGACGCGGCCCTCTCACATATCGAGTGCGTTTTAGCAACCCTTCAGACAGTACACCAGAGCCTATGGATATTGATAAGGCTACTACATGAAGAAATTTGAGGAAAAAGAAGGAAAAGGTTCCTAAGCATCCGAAGAGGGAAGCTAATGAGAAGGAGATATATGGTTTCACACAGAGTAATGTAACCCTAGGGGTTTTTGATTTCCTTTTGATGATCTTGACGGTGATATGGGTTGTGATTTGCGGATGAAACAAGGGTGGTATTGTATTCTGGATAGATTGAAGGACGAATAGATGGAATGATGGATTGAAGTCGAGATGGTGATGAACTTCAGTGTGAGATCGATGGAGAGATCAAACACTTGTGTAGAAACACCAAAGATCATGAGTATCACGCCCACAAACAATGATCAGAGGCAAAGTGCCTTACAGAGAATCAACTCCTAGGCAAACAATGTCCAAAAACTGAACAAAGGATTTACAGGATCAAATAGAAGTTTTTATTGAAAAAGTGAATGAATAATCTAAAACACAACAATCTGTTTATATAGGGAAGAACAGAAGATGAAACACTCTAAGTCATGTAGAAAACGAGAAAGACAAAGAGAAAAACTAGGCAAGACCAAAGACTGAATAATTAAAAACGTTGACTGGTTTTATGGTTTGATCTTCCTGCAGATTTGCATCTGGTTTAGGGTAAACCAGGCACGAAATTGCCTTCCTTAACTCTCTAGTTTGTGATCTGGTTATTGGTCCTTGAGATAACCAGAATGGTTCTTGGTTTTGATTGGTTTGGGTTGATAAAGACAAAGAAAAATCCGCAGGTACACTCTCAAGTCTATCTTCCTCTGAGGTCTCACTTCCATCTATCTCAGCTTGGTAAATGTCACTCTGATCGTCTAGCTCCAATCCTGCTTTTGGTGTAGAGATCCTCAAGTCTGGTGCAGAAATTCTCAAGTCTGGTGTAGAAAGCTTATCAGGTCCGGTCATGGTTGCATCACAGAGAGTCCTTAAGATCCCACTGCATAAACCCTTTGAGGAGGTTTACTTTACCCACCGACTGTGGATGTTTTATACAGAGACTAGGGACATTGAGGAGGACATTAGGAGAATGTTTCATTAAGTCAGGGACAGGATGAAGCATAGGGTCACACTGAAGAAGAAGAGTGACCCTAGGAGTTTGCAGTACCATGCCTAATGAAAGGTATTGAGTTCCCACATACATTTGGTGATACAGGAGCATCAATCAGTATCCTACCAAAGGTTATGGCAGACCAATTGGGTCTGAAAGTAGAGCCTTCAAAGGAATCATTCACTTTTGTGGATTGTTTTGAGAGGAAATCAGAAGGTATAATCAGAGACCTTGAGGTGCAGATTGGTAATGCCCTTAACCCTGTAGATTTTTATGTCTTGGACATCAAGCTGAATTGGAATTCTTCCATCCTACTTGGCGGAGCATTCATTGCCACAGCAGGAGCAATTTGTGACATGAACACTAATAGGCTCTACGTTATATTGGTACATCCAAACATCTATTATGATCATGTTCGTGTTGTTAAGCAACAGGTACACCTTCTGGTGATTGGAGATGATGATTTGTCGCTGCATGCCATTGTGGAGCTGAGTATGAAACCGAGTATTCAGAATCGATCGATACACACTCTGTGTCATCGACCGATTCCATTGATCATCTGACGACCGATGCACATCAAGACGCATAGATCGACATGCAATCCATGCGACGCATCATACCAAATCATTGCTATCCAAGCTTTGCCTTTCAAACCACCAACACCAAGAAAAATGACTATTCCATAGGCATTTGGGAAAACAGTGGTTTCCAAGAGAGTTTTACAATAGATACCGCAATCTTTCCACATTCAGAGGATCATAAGGAGGAGTGTGATGTGGATTATGAAGAGGAGTATGCTAGGGAGATTCATGCAATTCTTACACAAGATAGACTTCTAAAGCACTCCCATAGAACGAAGCATGCAGAATCGATTGACATGGTTGCTTCAGCATCGATCGATACTCACCTTCATCATGCAAACCGATATCGCGAATCGACCGATATGCATCCATGCGCATTGATCAATTTTGAGGCAACCGACTTCAAAAAAATTGTAAGCTTTCCAATTCCTAGCAGGGCAAAATATGGCTATATAAGGAGCTTTTCAACCAAGAGAATGTCTCATATCACAGAAGCAGACTAGATGCAAGCACCTATGCCAAGCAAGAGAGGCACTAACTTCAGAGATCTTCACGAAGGAGCCAAAAGTACAACATTCAACCATCCGAAGATCACTGACTCTCGCTTTGCATCGATCGATACAGATGCTAACGCATCGATCGGTACCAACTCCAAAACTCATTCTTTATTTAAGCAATTTCATATTGAAGTTTTCTAAATATGGATGATTTTTGTATTTGACAAGAGATGTGATGACATATTATTCCCCGTCAACAATAGCATCAGTGGATTACATTCAGGAACACAGTGGCTGCAGAAGGAAGTTTAAGCAATTCAGAAACAGCTCGCATGTCATCCTGAAACATCAGCATCGATCGACAGATGCACATGCAAATCAATCGACATAGATACATCAGAAACGATCGACACAACAGCAGTCGCAGCGATCGATACCGAGTCTACACCAGACCGCGAGAAGCTGTTACAGGATAAGCTAGCCATGCTTGATTCAGTGCAATAGGAACTGAAGGAACTGTCAGAATATGCCTACGATTAGATTGGGATGCATAGTTTCAGAATTGAAAACCTTCAAAAGAAGCTACAGAACATCTAAGACTCAGTTGTCAAGCTAGATGAAAGATGGACCAGAAGTGATGAAGTCACAAGAAGTTTCATGGCTACTTGGTTCAGAATAAGGAGGGTTGTTGTGGATACTTGTTTCCCAACAAGTAGCTGTTTTTTTACACACTAGCTCAAACTACCTCCAAAGTCAATCTAAATGACTATAGCATAGCGCTGAATGGGAGGCAACTCACTATTAGGTAATTTTTATTTTGGCTTTATGCTCTTTTATTAGTTCTTTTCATTTTTATGTTTGCAGGTTTTTATAAATAAATAAAATAAGATCCAAGGAGAAAAAGATTACCGTCTTATCGACTGACGAGACCCAGTCGATATTGATCGACACCACATAACCTGCAATGATCGATGCATACCTTTACACATCGATCGATATTCAGTCCGGTCAGGTATATCGTTCTCCTTTGTTACATCGCCATAACTCCGACTGTTTCACACTAGAGACAGTGTAATTTAAGTCTGGGGGGAGGTTTACTGATATTGTTTCACTATGAGTCTTATTAAAATTGTTTTCAAAAACTATTTTTTATTGAGCTCAAGAAAGTGACTATGATCTTATTTTATTTTTTACTTGTTATCTAACCACTCTTTAGCACTACTCTAGAGTTATTGATTACAGATAGTACTAACGATGCCAAAGTGGATCAACCTGTCCATTATTCACACTTACTTAGATTGTTTGAAGGGACCAAAGCTGACTTCCAACACTAAACCTGACACAACTGCTTGTCTTGGGGCTTGGTATACATGGGATCGGATTCTTCAAACAAGTCTGGAAGGTAAAGCATTGTGTATATTTTTCAAATTTTCTCTCTATTTTTGACCCTAGATAGTTAAGTAGATCTATTCATTTGAAAAAAAAACGAAAAATAGTAATATATTTATAGGTTTTAGTTAGGTGGAATCTGAACAGGACTAGGAATTTGTGGCTAGAACCATTAAGGGTTGATTCATAAACATTCCAACAAAAAAGATTCGGATAGGACTTGGTGGCTACAAGCATTAAGACTCACTTCATATGAATACTTGGATATAAGTCAAAAAGAAGTGATCAGGACTTGGTGGTGACCACCATTAAGACTTGTTTCATGGAAGTCTGTCCAATCTTGGTCAATGATCATGCCTTAAAAAGAGGATTTTGACTCAAGAGAGATATTAGAAGAGAGAAAAGATAAAAACTAACTTTTACCTGCAGATCCAGATACTTGTTAGAGAATCCTTGCATCATGTGATCGATACACCCAAGGTAAATCCTGCACTTTTATTTATATTAAGAAATTAAGTTAGTTGAGGGGAATGTCAGATAGTATTTGCTAAGTTGTTGGCTAGATGAATTTGGTTTCTAAGCTAGGATATGGCAAAATGAACTTCTGTGATTAGGACTTCTTAGATTTAGATTGCAATTTTGTAGAGGTGATGATTTCAAAGTTTTTAAATCTGTGAGTCCTTACTATTTTCAAACCTCTTTCAGAGAGACTGTCAGTTTTTTTTTGCTTCAGGACAAGTAAAAGGGTAAGTCTGGGGAGTTAATATACCATGATTTTGACCCACTCTTAGTTATAGTATAGTGTTTTTATCACTATTTATTGTATTTTAGAAGCTTTTAAGCCTTTTTATAGGTTGAGGAGTATTTTGGAAGAAAGTGATGGTTTAAAGCATTTTGGAGAGAATTAGAGAAATCACTCTCTTTGGATATCAAGCAGCACATTGAGGTCGACACGGAGTGTTTATAATCGATCGATATGCACCATGCAGTATCGATCGATACCAAAGGCGCGGAAGACCAATTCGCGACCGAGCCGACCTGAAGCCCAAGACTTCATCGAATTACAATTATGCCCCTGGCGAGTTTTTACCTAAGTATTTATACTTTGTGAAGGTGTTTTAGGAAAAAGAGAGTTTTCTTGTATTCTTATTTTCACAGCAAAATGTTTTTACGATTTTAGAGTTTGAGAGAAGATCTATTGAGATTTGTGATTGGAACTCCATTATTATCTATCTATCTATTTTTTGAAGTTTATTTACTTTGCTTGTGTTATGAATTGCTTAGTTATGTCTGAGTAATTTACTTGTTAGAGTAAGGGTTCAAATAGGTTAGAGGGATTAACCCAAACTAAAGGATCACTTGTTGTGGTATTTATTAATAGGATGTTCTTAATGCTTATGTTCTAGACTTTCTAGCTAGAAACCTAAACCTATGACTTTTAGATCGCTTAAACAACCTTTAGACAATTCTGATTATCCTGAATCCATTCTATTAAGCTAGGATTTGTTAGAAATACGGCGAGAGCTTGATCTATGGATCTATAGTGAGTATATATTAACTCACGTATAAATTTTAACTAGCCGCGTCGATCGATATTCCCATCGGAAATCGAGCGACATCGTGAGAAGTGAATCGATCGATATTCATATAGAATAATCGATCGACACTGCTATTGAGCGAACACTCTTGTTTGGATCAATATATCTAGTTAATAGACTCATTCAGTAAGCGAGAGCCCAATGAATTAGTTATTTAATGGTTAAGCTCTTCAATACTGTTGGGGTCAAAATTGGTACGACGGAATCAATAGCCAAAACTTCCCGCAAAAAGATAAACATATGTTTTATAAAACTCGAGAAATCGTTTTATAAAACTCGAGAAATTATTTTATAAAACTCGAGAAATCATTTTATAAAACTCGAGAAATCGTTTTATAAAACTCGAGAAATCGTTTTATAAATCCAAAAGAAATTTCCGAACAAAGGAAATCCGCGGAAACACTCGGAAATCGTTATCTCGGACGAACGAAACAAACGTCGATTACACGATCATCCGAGTTAAGCACAAAACCGCGAAAATCCGAAACCGCCGTAAAACGCGAGCTAGTCCCATCATGACTAGCTCGCCGAACGGCGAGCTAGTCTCATCCCGACTAGCTCGCCGTTTGGCGAGCTAGAAGCATCTCGGATAGCTCACCGAACGGCGATCTGAACCGGTCTGGTTCGGTTCACCGTACGTCGAGCCGACCATCCCGAGCCTCTATCTCCCAAGTCCCCGATTCAAGGCTTACGTCCTTCGACACGATCATGTTCCGAATCACGGTCGAAATGTCTCCTGTTTCGTCTCGATCCTTCTTATCGTCCAAGTTTTAGGATAAAAACCGTAAAACTTTGTTTTCTCGAAAAGAACTCGAGGAAATCGTATAAAACAGCAACGGTTAAACGAAACACCAAACATTGCCTAAACTATACGATTTATTCAAGGTTTTTCATAAAAAATCATCAAAACGCGTTTTTAATAAAAAAACGTCGAGTGAATCATAAAAATGTAACGATTAACCAAAAAAAAAACGAACATAGCTAAACTTTATGATAAACTCGGGGAATTTACTAAAAACGACATCAGATCAGGAAACGATCTCGTACAAAGTCATAAAACGGATTTATCGCAGAACGGCTCGGAAGGTCCTAAAAACGTGATAAAAGCCCATCTCGCGACGTTAACGAAATCTAACCCGAAGATCCGATAACGTTTTCGCGATTTACCCGCAGGAGGAAGATAAATGTCAAGTTTGAAGGTAAATGGCAAGTTCGAAGATAAATAGAAGATTTCCGTGGGAAAAAAAGAAAGATCAAGATAAATGGAAGATTCCTGATAAACTCGAATCTGGGCGAAATGGAAGGACCAAACCGCCAAGGAAGGGTGTATATAAGCAAGAGGCATAGGGCAGAAGCAAGGGACGTTTTTCAGAGCTTTTACCACCAAACTTAGCATTTAGGAATATTTCCGTTTTTGTTATCGAGCTGCGTCTCAACTAGGGTTTTCGGTCTTAGACTTCTAGAGTTAGGGATTTCGCCGACGGCTCACACAGCTAAGGCCACTCTCGTTGTAACCATTCTTACGCAGATTCGGAATAAGACCATTCTTGCTCTCCATCTCATTCGTTCTTACTTTAATTTTAAATTCATCATTTTCTTAATTGTTGTTGTTCAGTTCTGCAGATAGCCGGGTCCTCTGGGAACTTAGGGTTTACTCAAAGTTCCCTTATTTACGATTCATTGACAGTAGGTGAATTTCGGTTCCCACAAATACCATGAATACAACTAATTAACACCTATATGATTATAATCTCCAACACCTGAATAGAAACTCTAAGTCAAACGCCTTTCCGATTAAGTTTCAACTCTCAATCAATTTAGTGGAGCAATTTCCTTACTCAATTTAGGATTACTGCTATTTTCTATTAATCTCATATAACAATTTATTATAATTCGGTTCCTTAACTCCTTTTGGATTCGATCCCTAACTACTATAACTGATCTCTTGTCTGAGAGTAAGTCACTCCTTAGGGTTAAACATTTCAGTTATATCAACCATAAATTAGACCCACTTTCAGCCATGGTATATAAGTGTTTTAAGATATAATTATTACGTTTTGGAGTCTTTAATTTTAGTGTATTTACAGGTTAAGGTACAGTCCAGAGAAATATGGTGATTTTGATGTTTTTTTGGAGGCTTTTGAGTGCAGAACAGCATAGATGCATCAGATGTTTAGCTATGGATGGAGACCTTCCCACCTTTAAATTTATACCATCGTTTGTTACATGATAGAGTTTTTAGTTAGCTTTCCAATGCCGCCGGTCTGAGGTCAATCAGAATTCTGTACCAGAAGTTATGCCCGTTTACAGAAGAGTGGTTAGCCGGCCTCGCGAGAGGAAGCTGTCGAAAAGAAACCACAAGTGAATATTGATTATGCAGCACCCTTTGTATCAATCGATATTGATCCTAGAACGCAGTCCGAGTATATTCCAAGACCGAATTAAGCCCAGAAGAAACCACAAATTACCAAGATACTCCTGGACGACCATAAACATATTTATTTGTTTTCTAAGCCATTGTTCACGGCTAAGCTTTCTTTTATTCTTGTTCTTCGTTCTAGGAGAGAAAGGTGAAACTCCTTTAGAGTCCTTCTGAAGTCTTTTGGTTTTTCATATTTATATCTATTCTATTTATCTATTTCTTCTATGATTTATGTGACAAACTTTATGCCTCAATAAATCCACCTGTTAGGTTAGGGTTCAAATATTTTAACGAGATTAGCCCCAACTATAGGATCGCTTTTTGTGGTATTTATTAATAGAGTGTTCTTAATGGCTATGTTCTATATTGCTAACTAGAAACCTGATCTAAGGAGTTCAGATTTTTTGAGCAACCTTTAGACAATATTAAATATCCTGAATCTATTTTATTAAGCAAGGAAAGTATCACTTGTCGTTGGCTGACTATGAGCATATTTAACTTCCCATAAAGCCTAACTAGGAGCGCGTCGATCGATCCTTCAATCAACGTAGTGAAAATTGAATCGATCGATATTCATGTAGAATAATCGATCAATGTTGCTATTGATCGAACACTCTTGTTTGGGTCAATAGATCTAGTTAATAGACTTATTCAGTAAAGAGAATGCCTAATGAATTTGTTATTTAGTGTTTGAGCTCTTCAATATCACACATACAACCGCTTAGCACCTATAGGATTATAATCCCTAATACCTAAATATAAACCATAGATCTAGCAGCCATCCTTCCATCTAACAACTCTTGGTTATATAAGAACAACTACCTTGTTCGCCCCTGCAATTTACTACATGTGCTTATTTACTAATTTACTATTTATTTTCCTAGCTTATTCATAAACTGTTTAGATCTAATTGGTTCCCTAGCTCCTTATGAATTTGATCCCTAAGTACTACAACTGAACCTCTTATTTGAGAGAGTAAATTCACTCCTTATGGTAATTGGGGTGATATCACTTGTCGTTGGCTGTCGCAGATACTCTGGACCTCAAGGAAAGTATTGCTTTCCTCCCTTCAATAAAATCGAAAGTGTGAATTTATGTTCCTATAATATCTAAGATAATTTAAAAAATAAAATGATACCCTTGAAAGAAGGAATACATTGACTGTGATAAGTGAGAAGAGAGGGAGATACATGTTGAGATAACAGTCCCTATGTTCTTTGATCAATACTCCCAACTTAAAGCGTGAACCTTTTTATATAAGTTTTTGGATGGATGGTAAGGGTTGCTAAGCTAAGGTAGAGTGCATAATGTACCTCTAAAGTTGACATTGATTCAATATGGCTTGCAATGTTGCCACAATTTCCTCTTTTTCAGATTTTTTCTCGTTGTTTTCTTCTCTGTTGTTTTTATTTATGAGTACGACCCTACATTCCTCCGTGGAGTGTCCCTTTTGATTGTGGAAAGTACATGATTTGGTAGGTTCATAGATTGATGTCATATTTTTGCTTGGACCGTTTACGGGAAAGGAAAGATGTCCCATTGTTGGTGGTTCTTTTGAGTTCGTCATCTCGTTGGCTGAGCTGAGGACATTTTTGTTTGTGTTGTACTATTCTTTGAGAGATGTTACCTCTTCTTCATGACTTGTGCGGTACGCTGCTCGATGCAGAGTGTAATCAAGAGATGTGGGTGCTCTCATGAACATCTCTTCTCTGAATCTAGATGAAAGCGAGACTTCGTTTTTGAGGGCTGCAATCTCAAATTTTTGAATGGAGCATTTTCCAGGTTCCATAGGTCGGCCTCTAAGGCTCTCGTTTCTATGAATACTGAATATTTCTTAAAGAAAGCCGATACGAGCATAGTGAAATTTTTCATTGAATTCCCTTTGAGTCCGGCGAACCATTCGAAGGAAGAACCGGATAGGTTTTCTGCAAAGAAGCAACAATAACCGGCCTCTTATTTCTCGTCCATTAGATGAGCTCTTGTGACGGACAGTCTGAAGGATTAAATGTGGGCTTTGAGATCGGTGTTGCCCGAGTACTTCGGGAACCTAATCTTTGTAAGTACATGATGTCATGGATTTTTCATAGCTTTGTGTTGATCCTCTCTACATAATCTTGGAATGGTATCGTGTCAGGGACACACATGCTCCAGTGGTTTCTCGATATGGGTCGCCTAGGTTGTAAAATTTATCCCTTTGACATCTGGTTAGCGATCAAGCCTATCATCTTTTATGAGGTGGGAATGCAGCCGGGGTTCTAAGAATTCCGTTGTCGGGGGTCTGGAAGCCCAGAAGACTCCTATGTGTCTGTCTGTTAGATCTCCACTCGGTTTGGCTGATCACAAAACGAGTGAGAGTAATTCATTGTTCGCTATGCCGAGTCTTAACCTCATCTAGCCCACTGAAGCTTAGACTGTGACTGATCGTCCTGGCTTGTGGAGCCATTCTTGAAGGCTCCCTATCTCAAAGCGGTTGGATCTAACACTGGGGAACTCAGGCGAGCCTAGCTATCTTGGTGGCTCGATTGAGTTTGAGTGGATGAGCTGTAACCTTGTGCGGCTCGAGCTCTTTGGCATCACAGGCTTTAGATCGCTGCGTAGTGAGGCTATTCTCGGCTTGTTTCAGTCGGTTAACCACTATCAGTTCTTGGCTACAGGACTTATCGATGAGGGTCAAGACCATGCTTCGCATTTCTGCGACTTTCTCGCGTGTTTGGCGTCACAAAAAGTGGTGATATTGGTCTTGTTTTATGGGTTTTGTATATGCTATTTTTGTATTGTGCCGTCTGGATCGTAAATCGTGCGACATTAACAGTTGTTTCTGTGTGTTGTGTTTTATTTGTGTCGACAGCATTTTGTTTGGCTTGTTTGGTACCCATAGGGAAAATTTTGGCTCTGAGTCTCTTGTCAGATTTCAACAGATCGACCTTATCGGTTCTTGTTTGCGTAGATCCGAACCGATTGCGGTTGGATCCATGTTCGTGTTAATGAATTTTAAATCAGATTTTTCGCAGAAGTGTTTTCCGTTTCTTTGTCCCCACAGACGGCGCCAAATGTGGATTGTAATAGCCATACTTAGATTCTGATGGTGTTTGGTTTATAAAATAGAGATATAAAATTATGTGGGCAATGATGTCCTTTAAACACAATGATGTAATAAGATTCATGTTGACAAAAATGGACAGTTATTATAATGAGATCGAGAACACAAATTAAGTTACATGGATCGACTAAACAGTGTAGCTAAGTCTATTGACTATTGTTGTATGGAGACGAGATAGAGGTTGCATGTTTAGGGTTTAGGATTTAGTGTAGATGTATTTTTTTGTGTATGTGGGACCAAGAGTTGTCTTTAGTTGTTTGCCTTCTCCGAAATCTTCTCCTTCATTTGGTGCAGGCTTCCGTAATTCTCAGAACATCCTATCTTGATAGAATGTTCAGCGAATATTCCGTTTGACTTGGTCAAGACATCTTCCACAATCCCTCGAATTCGTTATCTAACTCTGCTCGCGGTAGAGCTTCATTCCTAGAGGTCTTATCGGTCTAATCTTCTAGTCCAAGGTTGTTAAACTGATCTGACTTCATCTCAGATTCCCTAACTCGGCTCTTCAGACTAGTTATCAATTTTGTCTCTTCTTTGTGAGGTTGTAACAGGCTATTAACGATATTTGGACCCAACAATTATGTAATTATGTATTTGTTTAAAGATCTTAGGATTCATATGAACTATGTTTACACATTAGCAAGGGCGAAGCCACATGATAGGGAAGGGGTGCACATGCACCCAAATGTTTTTTTAAATAGTGTAAATGTTAAGTAATTTATATGTGCACCCATTAGAATGTATAATTGTGTACCTATTAGAATTTAGATTAAGCCCAAATGAAACCAAAACAAAATAAAATAGAATTTAAGAAATGACTTAGCCAACAAAAATTAAAAGAAAATTTTAAAGTCCAATATAGTTTTATTTTCAATTTATGTTCCTAAAATCCTATCCTAAATCCCTAACTAGTATTAACGTGGCATGTATTTTTTTTTTAAAAACCTTATATTTCCAAAATCTTTTAATCAAAACTAGATTTTGACCCGCGCTTTTAAAAGCGCGGGATTAATTTTTAACTGAAATATTTTTAAGAAAAAAAAATTATAGTTTATACAATTTATTTATAAGTTTGTATATAATTATAATATATATATATATAATTCTTTATGGTTGTTTTTCATAAGTGAAGTAAAATTTAGAAAATTTGAAATTATTCAGAACCGTAATATATTTTATGTATATATTTCAAATGTTTTGACTGAATTTGTTTTAATAATTTAATTAAATATGTTGAGAATTTAGGATTCAATAAATTGGTCAGATATTATTTAGGAATATTTCTTCTTTAGAGATTATGTTAAAAATTAAGTAATGACATGACAATGTAATTATGAAGAAAAATAATGACAAAATCTTGATAGGTATTCTGATTTAATAGTATTGATATTTTGATTTGTTTCCATTAGGATTCGTAATTTATTCGAATGGTATTTGAATTTCACATAGAAGTCCTCAAGTCTTAAACGATGACTAATTTTACTTTAGATAAATAAGGTTTTTATGGACGATGAAATACTAATCTTAATTAGTTAACTACATATTTTAATTAGAAAAAACCCAGGATAGCACCAAACCAAGTTTCTGTTCTCAAACTAACACTCAAGTCTCGAAGTCACAAAAATAGGTTTTATTTAAAAGATCATTTTCTCGTATGCCCTATTTCTTTTTCTAATTATATTTATTTCTTCGAAAAATTGAAATCACGAAAGCATGACGACAGCTTGTCTCGTCTTTGGCGTCGATCATATCCGGCATGAATCATCTCGTCCATCATCATCTCCGACATCGATCATCTCGTCCATCATCGTCTCCGGTGTCTCTCATCTCCGGCGTCGCTCATCTCCAACGTCGCTCATCTCCGCCATATTCATCTTCGTTGTAATCATCTCCGCCATCTCTCTGTAAATCGAGCTAAACGTGTTTTCTTTATGTGTAAAAACTCAATTGTGAAAATGGTTACAAAACTAGATATTGCATCTGAGGCACTCTGTAATCCAGATGTGTCTAATGTGGATCTGGAACCATATAATTATTGGAGTCCGAACTTTCAAAGAAGCTCGAGATTACAGAGGATACAAAAGAGGAGAACGACGAAGAAGAAGAAGGAAGCAAAAGTAAATATTTTTTTTCTTAGTGTTTTGATTGATCACCTAGTTTTGATCTCTTTTGCGTCTCTAATTCAATCACCCACTAAATTTGGTGATTTCTATAACCGAGAATTTTTTTTAAAAGATTTTTATTATGATGTTTTTTTTGTTGTTTTTGACGATTAAGTTCTAATTCAGGATAATAAGGACTGGCTAACATTTCTTACACGCTTTTGATTCTCTTTCAAACCTTACCTAAGCAAGAAAACACACTCATTTGTTTTCTGAAGCCAATCCTGAAAGTTCCACAAGCTATCTTATATAACACGTGTGTTTTATAATGACACCATATTTAACACTTTCTTTGATATAATTACTGAAAATGTTTCGAACTATCATATTTTCATGTTCTATGTTTGATACGTGTTCTCTCTTTTGTAGACAATAACCTCTATTTGGTGATTTGTATAGCCAATGATATTTTTCGTAGAGATTTTGATTATGTTGTTTTTTTGTTGTTGATTTGGACGATTAAATTCCAATATAGGATAGCCATCCCAAACAAGGACTGTCTAACGTTCCTTACATGCTTTTGATTCTCTTCGAAAACATACTTATGCAAGAAAAGACACTCATTTTTTTTTCTTCTGGAAGCCTATCTTGAAAGTTCCACAATCTATCCTAGATAACACGTGTGTTTTATAATAACACCACATTTAACACTTTCTTTGATATAATTACTGAGAATACTTCAAGCTATCTTACTTTCATGTTCTATGTTTTGATATGTGTTCTCAGTTTTGTAGACAATAACCTCTATTTGGTGACTTCCATAGCCAATGAATTTTTTTTTATAGATTTTGACTACGTTATTTTTTTTAGTTGATTTGGACGATTAAGTTCCAATTCAGGATAACCATCCATAACAAGGACTATCTAACATTCCTTACACGCTTTTAATTCTCTTCAAAAACTTACTTATGCAAGAGGAGACATTCATTTTTTCTAGAAGCACATCTAGAAAGTTCCACAAGCTATCATAAATAACACATGTGTTTTATAATGACATAAAATTTAACATTTTCATTGATATAATTACTGAGAATGCTTCAAGCTATCTTATTTTCATGTTCTATGTTTGATACGTGTTCTCTGTTTTGTACACAATAACCTCTATTTGGTGATTTCTATAGCCAATGAATTTTTTTTATAGATTTTGATTATGTTGTTCTTTTTTGTTGACTTGGACGATTAAATTCCAATTTATGATAATCATCCCGAACTAGGACTGTCTAACATTCCTTACACGCTTTTGATTCTCTTTCAAAACATACTTATGCAAGAAATGACACTCTTTTTTTTTTTTTTTTCTCAAAGCCCATCCTGTTAGTTCCACAAGCTATCATAGATAACACGTGTGTTTTATAATGACACCACATTTAACACTTTCTTTGATATAATTACTGAAAATGCTTCAAGCTATCATATTTTCATGTTTTATGTTTGATACGTGTTCTCTATTTTGTAGACAATAACCTCTATTTGGTGATTTCTACAGCCAATGAAATTTTTTTTATAGATATTGGTTATGTTATTTTTTTTTCTTGATTTGGACGATTAAATTCCAATTCAGGATAGCCATCCTGAACAAGGATTGTCTAACATTCCTTACAAGCTTTTGTTCTCTTCGAAAACGTACTTATGCAAGAAAAGACACTCATTTTTGTTTTTTCCTGGAAGCCCATCCCAATAGTTCCACAAGCTATCCTAGATAACACGTGTGTTTTATAATGACGCCACATTTAACACTTTCTTTGATATAATTACTGAGAATGCTTCAAGCTATCTTACGTTAAATGTTCTATGTTTGATATGTGTTCTATGTTTTGTAGACAATAACCTCTATTTGGTGATTTCCATAGACAATGAAACTGTTTTAATAGATTTTGATTTATGTTGCTTTTTTTTATATTTGGACGATTAAGTTCAAATTCAAGATAACCATCCAGAACAAGGACTGTCTAACATTCCTTACACGCTTTTGATTCTCTTCCGAAACAAACTTATGAAAGAGGAGACACTCATTTTTTTCTGGAAGCCCATCTTGAAAGTTCCACAAGTTATCCTAGATAACACGTGTATTTTGTAGTGACGCCACATTTAACACTTTATTTGATATAATTACTGAAAATGCTTCAAGATATCCTATTTTCATGTTCTACGTTTGATATGTGTTCTTTGTTTTGTAGACAATAACCTCTACTTGGTGATTTCTATCGTCAATGATTTTTTTAATAGAATTTGATTATGTTCTTTTGTTTTTGGTTGTTTTCGACGATTAAGTTCCAATTCAGGATAGTCATCCTGAACAAGGACTGTCTAACATTCCCTACACCCATTTGACTCTCTTCCAAAACATACTTATGCAAGAAAAGACACTCATTTTTTTCTTCTCAAAGCTCATCCTGAAAGTTTCACAAGCTATCCTAGATAACCCGTGTGTTTTTAATGACACCACATTTAACATTTTCTTTGATGTAATTACTGAGAATGGTTTAAGCTATCTTATTTTAATGTTCTATGTTTGATACATGTTCTTTTTTTTTTGTAGACAATATCCTTTATTTGGTGATTTCCATAACCAATGAATTTTTTTATAGATATGATTTATGTTGTTTTTTTGTTGATTCCGACGATTAAGTTCCAATTCAGGATAACAATCAAGAACAAGGACTGTTTAACATTCCTTACACGCTTTTGATTCTCTTCCAAAACATACTTATTCAAGAAAAGACATTCATTATTTTTCTGGAATCCCATCCTGAAAGTTCAACAATCTAATCCTAGACAACACGTGTTTTATAATGACACAACATATAACACTTTCTTTGGTATAACGGAAAATGCTTTAAACTACCATATTTCCATGTTATATGTTTGATAAGTGTTCTTTGTATTTTGGACGATAACCTCTTACACGCGTTTGATTCTCTTTCAAAACATACTTAGGCAAGAAAATACACTCATTTTTTTCTGGAAACCCATCCTGAAAGTTCCACAAGCTATCATAAATAACACATATGTTTTTTAATGACAACACATTTTATAATTTTCATTGATATAATTACTGAGAATATTTCAAACTTTCTTATTTTCACGTTCTATGTTTGATATGTGTTCTCTGTTTTGTACACAACAACCTCTATTTGGTGATGTCTATAGCCAATGAAATTTTTTTCTTTTATAGATTTTGATTTATGGTGTTTTTTTTGTTTGTTGATTTGGACGATTAAGTTTTAATTCAGCATAGCCATCCTGAACAAGGACTGTCTAACATTCCTTACACGCTTATGATTCTCTTCCAAAACATACTTATGCAAGAAAAGACACTCAATTTTTTTCTCGATGCCCATCCTGTAAGTTCCACAAGCTATCCTAGATAACACGTGTGTTTTATAATGACACCACATTTAACACTTTCTTTGGTAAAATTACTAAGAATGTATCAAGCTATCTTATTTTCATTTTCTACGTTTTATATGTGTTCTCTGTTTTGTAGACAATAACCTCTATTTGGTGATTTAAAATGCATAAACAACAAAAAATAGTTCTTTTTCCATTGTTTCATAATTCCTTTGTGCCTCATCCAAAGTTCGACTGGCGTAATAGACGACATGTAACTTTTTACCTTTCCTTTGCCCTAGAACTGCTCCTACAGCGAAATCGCTCGCGTCGCACATGATTTTAAAAGGAAGGCTCCAAGCAGGGGCTTGCACAACAGTGAAGTTATTAAGGCTCTTTTTATTTCCCGAAAAGATTTTAGGCATACTGCTGTGAAATCAAACTTAACTTCTTTGCATAGGAGGGCTGTACGGGGTCTAGCAATTTTGCTGAAATCTTGTATAAATCTCCTATAGTATCCAGTATCCAGCGTGACCGAGAAAACTTCTATAGTCTTTTACATTTGTGGGTGCTGCTAAACCTGTCATTACCTCTTGGCTTGATCTACCTCTATGCCGGCAACAGACACCTTGTGTCCGAGGACTGTTCCATCGTTAACATGAAATGACATTTTTACCAATTTAGGACAAGGTTCTTTTCTTCGAATCTTGCCAAAAATTTGCATACGTAATCAAAGAAATTTTTAGAGCTGGATCCATAGACTGAGAAGTCATCCATCAAGACCTCCATGGAATCCTCTATCATGTCTGTAAAAATTAATATCATGCATCGCTGGAAAGTGGCAGGAGCGTTACAAAGACCAAGTGGCATCTTGAGAAAAGTGAATGTTCCGTAAGGGCATGTAAAGGTGGTCTTTTTTTCTGATCA
Organism: Eruca vesicaria subsp. sativa; assembly: GCA_932364175.1. NCBI lineage: Eukaryota > Viridiplantae > Streptophyta > Magnoliopsida > Brassicales > Brassicaceae > Eruca > Eruca vesicaria. The sequence goes on from CAKOAT010180155.1 coordinate 41,170, forward strand.
TTGGGATGTATAGGGATTTTGAAAAATCTAGAATATCCATAGAGAAAATAGTACTATTGGTGATTTGCGAGCCTTTCTATCATTTGATCGATAAAAGGCAAGGGAAAATGATCTTTCCTAGTGGCAGCATTTGATTTCCTATAGTTGATACACATTCGATGTCCAGAGACTGTCCGTGTAGGAATGAGTTCATTTTTCTCATTTTCACTATCGTAACCCCTCCCTTTTTTTCGGTACTACGTGCACAGGGCTGACCCAGTTACTATCTGAAATCGGGTAGATGACTCCAGAATTGAGTAGCTTAATAATTTATTTCTTAACTACTTCTTTCAGATTCGGGTTTTTCCTCCTTTGTTGTTCAACCAATGATTTTGACTCATCTTCCATATGAATCCGGTGCACGCACAGGTCTGGAGAGATACCAGGAATATCCCCGAGAGAATACCCGAGGGTTTTCCTATACTTACGTAATATGTTTAATAGGAAGGAAAGTTCTCTGTTAGTTAGTTTGGCGTTGACAATCATGGGGTAGGATTTATCATAAATGAAGGCATATTTGAGTCCGGCAGGTAACTGCTTTAACTCAACCTTAGGTGCTTTTTCAGTGCTCAAGTCACCTAGTGAAATTAATTGTTGATCGACAGCGTTCTCTCAATATCGATCGTTATTCATCATCCTCATTGTCATTGACATGTGCAATTTAAATGCTTGCATTCATTAACCGTGCGTACTCATTGGTTCTGCTATCCATGCTGAACATTTTTTTTCCAGTAAGATAAGTCCCATTTCTAGTGAATTGTATGACCGTGAGCCAGCGAAAGATTCTTCAGCAAACTCAGAGATATCATCCACATAGAAAGCTTGGCTATCGATCAAAGGTCGCTTTATCACTTTTTTCATGTCGAAGGTCATTGATAAGGGTTTTTAAGCCTTAGAACAAATAAATGTAGTATTGTAGATGTCAATCCAATCTTGGGTGCTAATGAACAAAGAGAATGCAAGACATTGCTAAATCTAAATGCAATCAAAGGGGTTTGTTTTATAGGTAACAGTGTAACTAGCAATGTAAGTAAACAAGAACAACTAAGCTTTGGTTTCAATGGTATAAAAGAGCATATGGATAAGGGTATTGACTTTGGGGTGATCAAGATACTCTATAGAGTGAGGTTTCAAACAATCAATCATATCCTATAGGTATAGACACAATCCTAAGATAGTCCTTTGTCAAGGCAAAAGCTCATTTGCTATCAATCTCTAAACATAAAGTGTCCTTGGTCTAAATCAATCAAGCAATCATTGAGAGCAAGTCTACTAACCATCTAAGCCTTCCTAACATCAAGTGTCCTTGGTTAAGCAACCAAAAAGCATTATTACTTTGGGTCAGGCACTTCATCGTACAGAAGGGTTATCTGTAATCTAGCATAGAAATCAAGTAATAAGCATAGAACAAGAAGGATCTAACACTAATCATCCTAGATCATCACTTAATCACCCTAATCACCCTAACCCATAATCTCAAAAAGAGTCTACTCGCTAATCTTCATGGTTAATCCTAAACCCATAATGGATAGAAGACTAATCATGATTAGGAGAAGAGAAAGACTGAAATTACTCAAGAAATAAAGATTAGATTAATCAAGGATTCAACTTTCACAAATGTGTTTTTAGAGAAAAGACGATAAGTCCCAACTTTGGGATACAAGAGTATGTATATAGTGCTTGGAAACCCTTAAAAACAAAAAAAAGAAATGACCAAAATAGCCCTGGAAAATGCCCTTCTCTCAGTCTTTGCGTTCTCCTCTGAATATGGATCCAAACGTCTCTTGTTTCGTCTCATTTGAAGCTACCGTGGGAACTTTACGTTAAAAACCGCAAAGATTGTAATTTGAATTTTTTTATAAAAATTGACATCGTATCAATGGTAGTCTTTCGAAGAAATTGTAAAATAGTTTTTGTCAAAAACGGCCCGAGAACGTCTAAAACACGACTAAACACCCATTTACGATTTTGGATGAAATCGTGCCAAATGAAGTTATGGCTATCTATCATATATTTTCAGGAGAATATAAAATTCAGGTTCAGATGATAAAATTAAATTTCATAGGATAAACACGAATATAAAAATATATGGATTGACGAACTAAAACCGCTGGACAGGTTTGAGCCTAAACACGACCAGAGAATAAATATTTTTACTATTTTTAAGGGGCTGAGGGACACAAGAAGTGGAAGGAGAAATGAGCAAGAAAACGGAAAAGAATTAAACCCAAATCTTTGAGAAAAACTAAGATTGCCGTAAAATTTACGGAACTTAGATTCTAAGTGGATAGTCAAGCAAACTAAGTCTTAGACCATTTTCCCTATCTCGATCTACTGTTCCTTAATTGTTCACGTAGACTTTACAAACTAATCTAAACTCCCGTAAAAAACGAGAAACGATCGCCACGCATACTACTCTTGTTTTGTGAAAGAAAGAACTGGAAACTCAAACGTCGTCTTAAAACCAACTTGTTCCTAGCAATTTTTGTAAAACCGACATATTCCTAGTCGTCAACCCGAAAGTCACCAAATCAAATTCCTAGCGTCGTATTCAAACAAACCTGGATTGTTGATCATCCCAATCTTTGATATAAAAAAACCTACACAACCCTTCAAATTATCGGTTCAGCCGTTTCGTCTCAATCGGAGTTTCCGTTGAGATTTTACTATACAAGAAAGTTGGATCCACAACATCCAACTCGCCTGATGGTGAGTTGGAACAGTCCCATTTAGCTTATCCGTTTTGTTATCCTTTGAATCTCGATCGAAACGCTTTTCGTTTCGTCTCAAACAGAGCTTCCATTGAGATTTTACGTCAACACAAGCAAGACTCGCCTAAACTTTTTCGCTAGCTCCTACTCACCTTCTTGGGCATCCTACTCGCCCTTACCTCAGTCTTGAGGTCTCTTTTGAATCTATATCCAAATGTCTCTTGATTCATCTCGAGGGAGTTACCGTTGGAACTTTACGTTAAAAAACCGCAAAGATTGTATAAAACGGCAACTGTTAACTTTGCACCTTATTCACATCAACTATAAGAGAAATTTGAAACTTTTTATCAAAATTGACGTCGTATCAATGGTACTCTTTTGAAGAAATTGTAAAAACGCTTTTGTAGAAAAATTGCCTGAAAAGGTCTAAAACGCGACTAAACGCCCATTTACGATTTTGGATGAAATTGTGCCCAAGTATGTTATGACAGGTCTATCTTATACTTGCAGGAGAATATAAAATTCAGGCTCAGATCATAAAATCAAGTTTCAAAGGATAAACACCAATATCTAAAATATGGATTGACGAACCAAAATGGCAAGACAGGTTCAAGCCTAAACACGACCAGAGAGAATAAATATTTTTACTATTTTTAAGGGGCTCAGACACACAAGAAGTGGAAGGATAAATAAGCAAGTAAAACGGAAAAGAGGTAAAACTGAATCTTCGAGAAAAACTAAGATTACCCGTAAACTTTAGGGAACTTAGAAACTAGGTGGATAGTCAAGGCAACTAAGTCTTAGACCATTTTCCTTATCTTGATCTACTGTTCCTTAACTGTTCACGTAGACTTTAAAAACTATTATAAACTCTCGTAAAAAAACGTGAAACGATCGCCACATATACTTAGCTTGTTTTGTGAAAGAAAGAACTAGAAACTCAAACATCTTCTTAAAATCGACTTGTTTCTAGCAGTTTTCGTAAAACCGACATATTCTTTGTCGTCAACCCGAAAGTAAACAAATCACAATCCTAGCGTTGTCTTCAAACCGACCGGGATTGTCTATCATCCCAATCTTTGAAATAAAAAAACCTACACAACCCTTCAAAATATCGATTCAGCCATTTTGTCTCAATCGAAGTTTCCATTGTGATTTTTCGATACAATAAAGTTGGATCCACAACATCCAACTCGTGATGTCTAGTTGGAACAGTCCCATTTAGTTTATCCTTTTTTTTCCTTGAATCTCGACCGAAACGCTTTTTGTGTCGTCTCAATCAGAGTTTCCATTGAGATTTTAAGACAAAAACAAGTAAGACTCGCCTAAACTTTTTGGCTTGCTCCTACTCGCCCTTACCTCAGCCTTTGCGGTCTTCTTTGAATCTCAATCCAAACGTCTCTTGTTTCATCTCGATTGGAGTTACCGTTGAAACTTCACGTTAAAAACCGCAAAGATTGTATAAAATGACAACTGTTAACTTAAAACCTTAGTCACCTCAACAATAAGAGTAATTTGAAACTTTTTATATAATTTGACGTCGCATCAATGGTACTCTTTCATATTGTAAAAACGTTTTAGTCAAAAAATGGTCTGAAAAGGTCTTAAACGCGACTAAGCGCCCATTTACCATTTTGGATGAAATTGTTCCCAGGTATATTATGATAGGTCTATCTTTTATTTTCAGGAAAATATAAAATTCAGGTTCAGATGATAAAAACAAGTTTCAAAGGATAAACACCAATATCAAAAAATATGGATTGAAAAATCGAAACCGATAGACAGGTTCGAGCCTAAATACGACCAGAGAGAATAAATATTTTTACTATTTTTAAGGGGATCAGGGACACAAGAAGTGGAAGGAGAAATGAGTAAGAAAAATGAAAAAGAGTTAAACCCGAATCTTTGAGAAAAACTAAGATTACCGTAATCTTTAGGGGAACTTAGAATCTAGGTGGACAGTCAAGCAAACTAAGTCTTAGACCATTTTTCCTATCTCGATCTACTCTTCCTTAACTGTTCACGTGGACTTTAAAAACTGATCTAAACTCTCATAAAAAACGAGAAACGATCGCCACGCTTACTACGCTTTTTTTGTGAAAGAAAAAACTAAAAACTCAAACGTTGTCTTACCGACTTGTTCTTAGCAGTTTTCGTGAAACCGACATATTCATAGTCGTCAACCCGAAAGTCACCAAATCAAAATCCTAGCGTCGTCTTTAAACGGACCTGGATTGTCGATCATACCAATCTTTGAAATAAAACTTCCTACAAAACCCTTCAAAATATCGGTTCAGCCGTTTTGTTTATATTGGAGTTTCCATTGAGATTTTTCGATATAAGAAAGTTGGATCCACAACATCCAACTCGCCTGATGGCGATTTGGAACAGTCCCATTTAGCTTCTTCTTTTTGTTATCCTTCGAATCTCGATCGAAACGCTTTTCGTTTCGTCTCAGTCAGAGTTTCCATTGAGATTTTACGAAAAAAACAAGTTAGACTCGCCTAAATTTTTTGGCTAGTTCCTACTCGCCTTCTTGGGCATCCTACTCGCCCTTACCTCAGTATTTGCGTTCTTATTTGAATCTCTATCCAAATGTGTCTTGATTTGTCTCGATTGGAGTTACTGTTGGAACTTTACATTAAAAAACCGCAAAGATTTTATAAAACGGCAATTGTTAACTTAACACCTTAGTTACCTCAACTATAAGAGTAATTTGATACTTTTTTATAAAAATTGACGTCGTATCAACGGTACTCTTTCGAAGAAATTGTAAAACCGTTTTAGTAGAAAAATAGCCCGAAAACGTCCTAAACGCTACTAAACACCCATTTACGATATTGGATGAAAACGTGCCCAATGATGTTATGGCGGTCTATCTTTTATTTGCTGGAGAATAAAAAATTCAGGTTCAGATGATAAAATCAAGTTTCAAAGGAAAAACAATAATATTGAAAGTATGGATTAACGAACCGAAATGGCAAGACAGGTTCGAGCCTAAACACGACCAGGGAGAATAAATATTTTTGCTATTTTTAAGGGGCTCAGGGACACAAGAAGTGGAAGGAGGAATAATCAAGAAAAACGGAAAAGAGGTAAACCTGAATCTTCGAGAAAAACTAAGATTACCTTAAACGTTAGGGAACTTAGAATCTAGGTGGATAGTCAAGCAAACTAAGTCTTAGACCATTTTCCCTATCTCGATCTACTGTTCCTTAACTGTTGACGTAGACTTTACAAAATATTAAGAAATCTCGTAAAAAAATGTGAAACGATCGCCACATATATTCAGCTTTTTTTTTGTGAAAGAAAGAACTAGAAACTCAAACTTCGTCTTAGAACTGACTTGTTCCTAGCAGTTTTCGTAAAACCGACATATTCCTAGCCGTCAACCCCAACAGTCACCAAATCACAATCCTAGCATCGTCTTCAAACCGACCTGGATTCTCGATAATCCCAATCTTTGATATAAATAAACCCACACAACCCTTCAAAATATCGGTTCAGCTGTTTTGTCTCCATCGGAGTTTTCGTTGAGATTTTTTCGATCCAAAAAAGTTGGATCCACAAAATCCAACTCACCTTATGGCGAGTTGGATAAGTCCCATTTGGGTCCTCCTTTTTTTTATCCTTCAAATCTCGATCGACACGATTTTCGTTTAGTCTCAATCATAGTTTCCATTAAGATTTTACAACAAAAACAAGTAAGACTCACCTAAATTTTTTTGCTAGATCCTACATTACTTATTGGGATCCCTACTCACCCTTCCCTCAGTCTTTGCATTCTTCTTTGAATCTCGATCCAAACGTCTCTTGTTTTGTTTCGATTGGAGTTACCATTGGAACTTTATGTAAAAAACCGCAAAGATTGTATAAAAGGGCAAATGTTAACTTAACACCTTATTCACCTCAACTATAAGAGTAATTTGAAACTTTTTATAAAAATTGACTTCATACAAATGGCACTCTTTAGAAGAAATTGTAAAAACGTTTTAGCCAAAAAAATGGCCTGAAAAGGTCTAAAATGCGACTAAACGCCCATTTATGATTTTGGATGAAATTGTGCCCAAGTATGTTATGAATGGTCTATCTTTTATTTGCAGGAGAATATAAAATTCAGGTTCAGATGATAAAATCAAGTTTCAAAGGATAAACACCAATATCAAAAATATGGATTGACAAACCGAAACGGCAAGACAGGTTTGAGCCTAAACACGACCAGAGAGAATCAATATTTTATTATTTTTAAGGAGCCCAGGGACACAAGAAGTGGAAGGAGAAATGAGAAAGAAAAACGGAAAATAGGTACACCTGAATCTTCGAGAAAAGCTAAGATAACCGTAAACTTTAGGGAACTGAGTATCTTGGTGGATAGTCAAGCAAACTAAGTCTTAGACCATTTTCCCTATTCGATCTACTGTTCCTTAAATGTTCACGTAGACTTTACAAACTGATCTAAACTCTTGTAAAAAAAACGAGAAAAAATCGCCACACATACTCAGGTTGTTTTGTGAAAGAAAGAACTAGAAACTCAAACGTTGTCTTAAAACCGACTTGTTTCTAGCAGATTTCGTAAAACCGACATATTCCTAGACGTCAACCCAAAAGTCACCAAATCACAATCCCAGTGTCGTCTTTATACCGACCTGGATTGTCGATCATCCCAATCTTTGAAAGAAAAATCCTAACACAACCCTTCAAAATATCAGTTCAGCCGTTTTGTCTCAATCGGAGTTTTCGTTGAGATTTTTCGATACAAGAAAGTTGGATCCACAACATTCAACCCACTTGATGGCGAGTTGGATAAGTCCTATTTAAATCCTCCCTATTTTTATCCTTTGATAAAGGTTTTTTATTCCTTAGAGCAAATCAATGTAGTAAGGTAGGTAGAGTGTCAATCCAATCATGAGAGCTATTGAACAAAGAAAATGCAAGACATTGCTTAATCTAAATGCAATCAATGAGGTTTTTTTTAAAAGTAACTAGTAACAAGAAATATGTAAACAAGAATAACTAAGCTTTGGTTTCAATGAGATAAAATAGCATATGGATAAGGGTATTGACTTTGGGTGTTCAAGTTACTATCTAGGGTGAGGTTTCAAGCAATCATTCATATCCTATAGGTCTAGACACAATTCTGAGCTAGTCCTTGGTCAAGATAAAAGCTCATTTGCTATCAATCTCTAAACACAAATGGTCATTGGTCTAGATCAATCAAGCAATCATTGAGAAAAAGTCTGCTAACCATCTAAGCCTTCTTAACATGAAGTGTCCTTGGTTAAACAAGAAAAAAGCATTATTACTTTGGTTAAGGTATTTCATCATACACCTTGTGGGCAGGAAATGCCTAATGACCTAGTTTAGAAGGATTAGGTCTAATCTAGCATTGGGAATAAGTAACAAGCATAGGAAAAGAAGGATCTAACACTAATCACCCTAGATCATTACGTAATCATCATAATCACCCTAACCCATAAGCTCAAAGATAGTCTACACACTAATTTTCATGTTTAATCTTAAACCCATGATGGATAGAAGACTAATCATGATTAGAAAAGAGATAGACTCAATTTACTCAAGAAACAAAGATTATATTAATAAAGGATTCAACTTTTCAATGTGTTTTAGAGAATAGAAGATAAATCCTAAAATTAGGTCTAAAATGTATTTATAGAAGCTTAAAACTCGAACCGGGTCGGCCCAACAACCCTGGGCTACCCCAACTAAATATGAGTTAACTTTTCATAGAACAACGGCTGCGACCACCCTCATGCCGTGGTGGCAGGCCTCGAGATTCTCAGCCTATTTGGACGAACACTGGCCACTCACCTTCAAGACCTGCGGTGGTAGCCCACGGGATTGATGGTTAAGATCATGCAAATATACAAGATATCAACTCCCCCCAAACTAGTCTTTTACTTGTCCTCAAGTAAACTTTCAAGAATATCAAAGGGAGAGAGGTTTGAAAATGGGAGTTTTGTCTCAAAAGATACACTTCTTATACTCAACACCACATCCTAGACAAGCATAACCTATAGCATAAACAATCTTATTTAGTACACTCTAGCTTCTCAAGGCTTATCAAGACTCATTGCCATAAAACAAGTTGTGGATCACCAATCAACAATTCTCTTCAACCATCCCTCACATTCAATTAAGCATTAGCTAATAAGGTGAGTTCTTGCAAATGGAAACTTGATCTCAATCATTTGGCTTGGTAAGTGAAATGGCTAAATGAGAATAGAAGATGGGTTTCAATACATTTCTTTTTAGTAGTTTACACTCAAGAATATGAGCTTGATCATTATGCAAAATCTATCTAAGAAAAGGAGCAACTTATGCTTACATTGGTTGTTCTTATAAATCTACCATTTTCCTTGGTGTAAATCTCAAACACCATTCATCCCCAAAAACATTAAGATCACTCTCTTATTTCAGTCTCCCAATGAACTCTTTCTCTTTTCTTTTCTTTTCTTTTGAACCAACTAAGGATTTTTTGGTTTCATTTTTTTACTTAAGCTCTACTCTTATTTTTCTTATGTCTTCCCCAAAGTCTTCTCTAGACTACTTTCTTTCTTTCTTTTCTTTAGTCTAAGGGGTTTCTTATTTGAACTTTCTAGAGCTTTTCTTTCTTTTTCTTTTGATCCCTAGTGGTTTTCCTTTTCTTTTTCTTTCTTTGGTTCATTATTTTCACTCATCTAACACCCCAAGACCCAAGATAAACTCTTTTGCATCACAATACCAAACTTCCCATCCTAATTGCTAGCTCTCAAGAGGTCCTATAGCTAGCCTGAGATAAGAACAACCAATATCGCCCCTAATACTCTCAATTTTGTACACATGACAAGCTATCAAAAAATTCCTCACACAAGCAAAATGATTTAGGCTTCAAAGAATGGTAATGGTTTAAGGTAAGGAGTGCCATTTGGGTTTTATAAATAATGGAAGAAAGGATAAGTAAAACCCAAATGTGTATGACCCATGATCAAGTATACAAGTGCCCATAAGCAAGAAAGATTAAGTCCATTCAGATTTAAGTTGATTTGGAGTTGGTTTAAAGAGAATGTAAATTTCACACAAGCAACAAATTTCAAGAAGAGTTTTCAAGGCTCAAAGCATGCAAATTTTTCAAGAGATGCTTAAGCTACTTGCTATGATCAGCTAGGGTGAAGTTTTGAGTTCTAAGCATGTGTTTCCTTATTAGGTAAGCTCCCAATGCATGAATGCAATCTAAATGCTTTTAGACTCAATCCTAAAGATGCAAATGATGCAACCTAAATGCTTGTTTTTGTTTCTTTTTGGAAAAAATTTCAATTTTGTTTTTGGATTTTTCTATGCATATATGTATGTACAATGCAATACATGAGACTCAAAATCAACAAAGAAAACATAATCAAATACTTGGTACCTCCCCCAAAATTAAATCACACAGTCTCTGTGTGAGTAATAGAGAAGGAGATACCGAAAATATGATAAAACAATGGTATATTCAAAGAATGGTTGGAGTGATACCTCAAGTGGGAGTGAGCAGTGTTGTGGCTATTGGTGTTTGGGCATGACCTTTGGGCATATTGAGGAGACCCCCAAACCTGTTCCTGACCTTATTCAACACAAAAGACCAGCAATTTGTACAAAGACAAACATAGGAATTCCTCCCAAGTGAGCTTGTTTAAAGTCTCTTAGCTTGACTACCTTTGTTGACCTATTGAGAAGGAGGATTCATGGAGCTTGAGTGTGATGGTTAGGATGTGTGTAAGGAACTCTTGGAGCTTGAGTGGATCAGCTTGGAATTGAGGAGAGATAATCGTCCTGGCGCTTGAGAATAGCTTGGACCTTCTTTTGCACTTGATCTTATACTCAATGGCTCCATCCTTTAGCTGTAGTGGGTGGAGTGTGAGAGTGTGTGGAATCTTGGCAATCTTTGGAGATGGAGGAGCTTTCATCTTCTTCTTGGTTTGAGTAGCCTCAGTAGCTTCACTCACCTCCTCCTTGGTAGCATCTCCCAAGTGCTCTACATAACTCTTCTTTGAGGAACCTTCACCAAGAACTTCTTCCTCTTTAACAACCAATGCATCTTTCAAAATTGTTCCACAATAACCTCCATTCAGCATTGGTGACTTGATTGGATAGGAGAATTCCTTGTTGATATTGTGGAGGACCACCTTCTTGTTTGGGAAGTCTATACAAGCCCCCACAGTAGCAAGGAAGGGCGTGCCTAAGAGCAAAAGCATTCTTCTCTTGCTTGCCATATCAAGAACAGTGAGGTCTATGGGGATGGTGCAATCTCCAATCTTCAAAGGGAGTCTGTGATGAGACCAATAGGTGTTGTTGAAGAAGAATCGCCAAACATGAGGGAGGAGCTGTTTGGTTCCATGCCTTTGATCTTCAAGCTCTGCACCATCTCCAATGAGATCAAATTCACACAAGCTCCACTACCCACAAGAGCATCATCAACTTTGAAATCACCAAGAGAGCAAGGTTGTATTAACTTTCCTTTATCTTCTATCTTGGGAAGAGACTTTGGTTGAGGTTTAGGATCCAGCAAAGAGGAAGAGATGTCAAGAAGCTCTGTCACCTTTTCTTTGTTGGCTATAATGTCCTTTATGAGCATTAGCTGGTATTAATCTTCTTGCATATTGGAGATTTCAGGGAGATTAACTCCAACATCACTCAACTCTTTCCTAAACTTTGAGATCAGCTTCTTTTGTGCTTTGGTGGTGATCCTCTTTCGAAAAGGGAGCTTATCATATGGAGATAGCTCAACCTTATTTGTTCCTTCAACCACAACCTCTTTCAACTTCTGGACAGCTTCTTTAACAACCAATACCTCAGCCTTGGACGCAGCTTGTTTCACTGCCTCTGCCTCATCTTTCTGATCACCTTGGCCTCAACCTTCTCCACAGATTGGAGCTTACCACTTTCCACGACCTTAGCCTTAGTATTCTCCACAACCCTGGCCTCATCCTGCACAAGTTCAGAGCCATACAATAGAATTTTAATCTCATATACCTCTCTCTTAGGATCAGTGAAATCAAACTTAGGGGTAGCATTGGAGAGGATAACATTGCAATGTTCTTTCCCTGGGCGTTGAGAGGTGGATGTCATAGAAGAGAACTGATTCTCCAAGGCTTTGAACTTGTTGTTAAGCTCACCATAGACTCCATCAATCTTTGTGATGAGGTTTCTCAACTCAAATCCAATATGTGTCTCTTGCCTCTGCTGAGATTCTAAGATGGTTCTCAACATGGCTTCAGTATCAGCCTCTTTAGTAGGAGAGGGAAAAGGGTTATCTTGGCGTGGAGGAGCTTGGTTGTTTTGGTTGGTTTGGTAATGGGGATTGTAGGGAGGCTTTTGGTATTGGGGGTTTTGGTAATGGAAGTTTGGTTCTTTTCTATACCAAGATCCATTGACATTATTGAAGCATATCTCTTGGTTTCCCTTAATACCCTCAACAACATTTAACTCAGGTGTATCCTCTTGAGCACCCACAAGGTTTACCTTCTCTTTCTTGGTTGGGAGTGAAAGAAGCAACTCAAGCTTGTCAATCTTTTCTTCCAGAGATTTCAGATCCCTTCTAGTGTCGTCACAACCATCTCTATTGCTTCTATCAAACTCATCATTGTAAATTGAGTCACTCTTGGCCATGTTCTCCACAAGTTCTAAAGCTTCAGGTTAAGTTCTTCCAAAAATAAACCATTGCTAGCAGTGTCTAACATGCTCTTATATTTTGGCAAGACTCCTCTGTAGAAGGTACTGAGCAAGCTCTCCTTACTGAAACCATGATGAGGACACTGAGTGATGAATCCATTAAACCTCTCCCATGCTTCACCAAATTCTTCAAGGTTCTTTTGAATGAAACCAGATATCTCCTTCCTAAGCTTAGCTGTCCTTGAAGTAGAGAAGAATTTGGTGAGAAAGGCTTTCTTACATTCATCCAAAGTGGTGATAGAGTCTCTTGAAAGGCTCTTCTCCCAAGTGTGGGATTTGTATCCCAAAGAAAATGGGAACAACCTCAGCTTGAAAGCGTCTTCAGAAACACCATTGATCTTTGTTGTCCCACATAGCTTATAAAAGCTATCAAGGTGGTCTAAGGGATCTTCCAAGGCAAGACCATGATACTTGTTTCTCTGGATCATGTTGATAAGGTTTGACTTGATCTCATAGTTGGTGTTCTGAAAAGCTGGAGCTCTAATACCCATCCTACTCCCATGGATGTGAGGCTCATCATAAGCACCAATACTCTTTGGCTGTCGCTGGTTTTGGTTTGGTCTCAGGTTGGCAGCTCCTTGACCAATGCCTTTTTGAGGAAGGACAGCCTAATTATCTTGAGGCAAGTGCTGGTTTCTCTCATTCTCTAGCCCCAAATCTTCTAGTTGGGCTAGCCTTTCTTCTTCCCTTCTTCTTCTTACCAACTCTCTCTCAAGAGCTTGGATGTCTTGAGCTTCAGGTAAGATGTTTGCTTCTCCTCTACTTCTCAGGTTTATACACCTGCAACCAATCTAAGGGATACAAAGAAAAAGAAATCAGTAACTAAAGCAAGTAAATATTAGTCTCAAACAATGACTAAATTCCAATGTCAATAAACAACTCAGAAATGGCAATGGCGCCAAATTTGATAAGGGTTTTTTATTCCTTAGAGCAAATCAATGTAGTAAAGTAAGTAGAGTGTCAATCCAATCCTGAGAGCTATTGAACAAAGAGAATGCAAGACATTGCTTAATCTAAATGCAGTTAATGAGGGTTTGTTTTATAAGTAACTAGTAACAAGCAATATGTAAACAAGAATAACTAAGCTTTGGTTTCAATGAGATAAAAGAGAATATAGATAAGGGTATTGACTTTGGGTGATCAAGTTACTATCTAGGGTGAGGTTTCAAGCAATCATTCATATCCTATTGGTCTAGACACAATACTAAGCTAGTCCTTGGTCAAGGCAAAAGCTCATTTGTTATCAATCTCTAAACACAAATGGTCATTGGTCTAAATCAATCAGGAAATCATTGCGAACAAGTCTACTAACCATATAAGCCTTCCTAACATGAAGTGTCCTTGGTTAAGCAAGCAAAAAGCATTATTACTTTGGTTCAGGCATTTCATCATACACCTTGTGGGCAGGAAGTGCCTAATGCTCTAGTTTAGAAGGATTAGGTCTAATCTAGCATTGGGAATAAGTAACAAGCATAGGGAAAGAAGGATCTACCCCTAATCACCCTATATCATCACTTAATCACCCTAACCCATAAGCTCAAAGATAGTCTACTCACTAATTTTCATGTTTAATTTAAACCCATGATGGATAGAAGACTAATTATGGATAGAAGAACAAATGTGTTTTTGAGAGAAAAGAAGATAAATCCTAAAATTAGGTCTAAAGTGTATCTATAGAAGCTTAAAACTTGAACCAGGTCGGCCCAACAACCCTGGGCTAACCTTACTAAAGATGGATCAATTTTTCTTCGAACAACGGCCGCGACCACCCTTATGCCGCAGTGGCAGGCCGCGGGATTCTCTGCCTCTTTGGACGAACACTGGCCACACCCCTTCAAGACGCACGGTGGTAGCCCGCGGGATTTTCTGTCTATGTGTCATATGCGGCCGCGGCCACCCATATACACCATTCTTCACTCCTTTGAACGTTTTACAACTCATTTGGCTCCAAAACCTGATTAACACTTCTCCAAACCAAAGAGTACACAAGTGCAATGCAATGAAACCTAAAAAAACCTAAATGCTACTCTAAATGATCAATATATAAACAAATTGATGGTTAAGATCATGCAAATATACAAGATATCATCCTTCAAATATTGATCGACACGCTTTTCGTTTCGTCTCAATCAGAGTTTCCATTGAGATTTTACGACAAAAACAAGTAAGACTCCCCTAAAATTTTTGGCTACTTCCTACTCTACTTCATGGGCATCCTACTCGCCCTTCCCTCAGTCTTTGCGTTCTCCTTTGAATCTCGATCCAAACGTGTCTTGTTTCGTCTCGATTGGAGTTACCGTTGGTACTTTATGTTAAAAACCGCAAAGATTGTATAAAGCGGCAACTGTTAACTTAACACCTTAGTCGCCTTAACTATATCACTAATTTTGAAACTTTTTATATCAATTGAAGTCGTATCAATGGTACTCTTTCTAAGAAATTGTAAAAAAAAATTTAGTCGAAAAACAGTCCAAGAAGGTATAAAACGCGACTAAACGCCCATTTACGATTTTGGATGAAATCGGCCCCAATGATGTTATGGCGGTCTATATTTTATTTGCAGGAGAATATAAAATTGAGGTTCAGATGAAAAATCAAGTTTCAAAGGATAAACACCAATATCAAAAAATATGGACTGACGAACTGAAACTGCTGGACTGGTTCGAGCCTAAACACGACTATAGAGAATAAATATTTTTACCTTTTTAAGGGGCTCATAGACACAAGAAGTGGAAGCAGAAATGAGCAAGCAAAATGGAAAAGAGGTAAACCGGAAACTTTGAGAAAAACAAAGATTACCGTAAACTTTAGGGAACTTAGAATCTAGGAGGATAGTCAAGCAAACTAAGTCTTAGACCATTTTCCCTATCTCGATCTACTGTTTCTTAACTGTTCATGTACAATTTACAAACTATTCTAAACTCTCGTAAAAAAACGAGAAACGATAACCACGCATACTCAGCTTGTTTTGTGAAAGAAAGAACTAGAAACTCCAACGTTCTATTAAAACTGACTGGTTCGTAGCAGTTTTCGTAAAACCGAGATAATCCTATTCGTTAACCAGAAAGTCACCAAATCACAATCCTAGGGTCATCTTTAAACCGACCTGGATTGTCGATCATCCCAATCTTTGAAATAAAAATTCCTACACAACCCTGCAAAATATCGGTTCAGCCGTTTTGTCTCAATCGAAGTTTCCGTTGAGATTTTTCAATACAAGAAAGTTGGATCCACAACATCCAACTCGCCATCAGCCTGATGGCGAGTTGGAACAGTCCCATTTAAGTAATCCTTTTTGTTATCCATCGATTCTCGAACGAAACACTTTTCAGGTCGTCTCAATTAGAGTTTCCATTGAGATTTTACGACAAAAACAAGTAAGACTCGCCTAAACGTTTTGGCTAGCTCCTACTCGCCCTTACCTCAGTCTTTGCGTTCTTCTTTGAATCTCGATCCAAATATCTTTTTTTTTCGTCTCGACTGGAGTTACTGTTGGAACTTTACGTTAAAAACGGCAAAGATTGTAAGAAACGGCAATTGTTAACTTAACACCTTAGTCGCCTCAAATATAAGAGTAATTTGAATCTTTTTATGCAAATTGACGTCCCATCAATGGTACTCTTTCAAAAAATTGTAAAAACAGTTTTGTCAAAAAATGGCCTGAAATGGTATAAAACGCGATTAAACGCCCATTTACGATTTTGGATCAAATTGTCCCCAAGTATGTTATGAAAGGTATATATTTTATTTGCAGGAGAATAAAAAACTTCAGGTTCAGATGATAAAATTAAGTTTTAAAAGATAAACACCAATATCGAAAATATGAATTGACGAACCGAAACGGCAAGACAGGTTCGAGCCTAAACACGACCAGAGAGAATCAATATTTTTACTATTTTTAAGGGGCTCAGGGATAAAAGAAGTGGAAGGAGAAATGAGAAAGCAAAACGGAAAAGAGGTAGAGCTGAATCTTCGAGAAAAACTAAGATAACCGTAAACTTTAGGGAACTTAGTATCTAGGTGGATAGTGAAGCCAACTAAGTCTTAGACCATTTTCCCTATCTCGATCTACTGTTCCTTAACTGTTCATGTAGACTTTACAAACTGATCTAAATTCTCGTAAAAAAAAAGAGAAACGATCGCCACGCATACTCACCTTGTTTTGTGAAAGAAAGAACTAAAAACTCAAACGCTGTCTTAAAATCGATTTGTTCCTAGCAGATTTCGTAAAACCGGCATATTACTAGTCGTCAACCCAAAAGTCACCAAATCACAATCCCAGCGTCTTCTTTAAACCGACTTGGATTGTCGATCATCCTAATCTTTGAAATAAAAAGTCCTACACAACCCTTAAGAATATCAGTTCAGCCGTTTTGTCTTAATCGGATTTACCGTTGAGTTCGATACAAGAAAGTTGGATCCACAATATCCAACTCATCTGATGGGAGTTGGATAAGTCCCATTTAACTTCTCCCTATTTTTATCCTTCAAATCCCGATCGACACGCTTTTCGTTTCGTCTCAATCAGAGTTTCCATTGCGATTTTACCACAAAAACAAGTAAGACTCCCCTAAACTTTTTGGGTAGCTCCTACTCGACTTCTTGGGCATCCTACTCGGCCTTCCCTTACTCTTTGCGTTCTCCTTTTAATCTCGATCAAAAATCCCTTGTTTCATCTCGACTGGAGTTACCGTTGGAACATTATGTTAAAAACCGCAAAGATTGTATAAAACGGCAACTGTTAACTTAACACCTTAGTCGCCTTAACTATATGATTCATTTGAAACATTTTTTGTAAATTGAAATCGTATCAATTGTATTCATTCTAAGAAATTGTAAAAA